>CDEZ01021109.1:0-13362 GCA_000826365.1 Acanthamoeba royreba
GGCATGGGTTCTTATGGCATTGTCCATCATGGTCGCTGGAAGGGTATTGAGGTGGCCGTGAAGCGCTTCATCAAGCAGAAGCTCACCGAGCGCCGCCTACTTGAGTTCCGTGCTGAGATGGCCTTCCTTTCGGAGCTTCACCACCCTAATGTGGTTGTCTTCATCGGTACTGCATTGCCTGATCGTTACATAGCCAATGCTTGTCTAACGAGAAGAAATGCAGGTGCTTGTGTGAAGAAGCCCAACTTGTGCATCGTGACCGAGTTCGTTCAGCAAGGCAGCCTTAGGGATCTATTGGCCAACCGTAGCATCAAGTTGCCGTGGCCTCAGCGCTTGGGAATGCTGCGCTCTGCAGCTATCGGCATCACATACCTGCACTCGCTCCAGCCCACTGCCATCATTCATCGCGACCTCAAATCATCGAATCTGCTGGTTGACGAAACATGGAACGTTAAGGTCGCCGACTTCGGTTTCGCGCGCCTCAAGGAAGAGAATGCCACCATGACCCGCTGCGGCACGCCATGCTGGACTGCCCCCGAGGTCATCCGCGGAGAGCACTATTCGGAGAAGGCGGACGTTTACTCATTCGGTATCATCATGTGGGAGGTCCTCACTCGCCGCATGCCCTTCGCTGGCCTGTACGCTTGCCTCTCTTAGTCTCTCCATTGGAATGACGACACTGAAAGAAACGTGGTTGGTGTGCAGTAACTTCATGGGCGTCTCTTTGGATGTGCTTGAGGGCAAGCGACCCCAGGTTCCCAACGATTGCCCGGAGGACTACAGGAAGATCATGAACCGCTGCTGGCATGCCAAGGCGGAAAAGCGTCCTGACATGGCCGAAGTGGTCTCCTTCCTCACGCGCGAGCTCGGTGAGGCCGGCATTCTGGTGTCCGACATGGCGTAAACCCCATCAGCAGCGTCCATTATTGGGGATCATTCCCTCATTTTTGTTCGTGATCTCTCCTTCAACGAGAGTGCAAGCATTGTACAACAAGAACACATGTTGGCAGCAAGTGTGGACGTTATATTATTACATACTCTGTGCTCACATCAATGAGTTTGAGCTTTGTTGCTATCGGCAGAGACAAGCAGCGCGGCGACATTGGCCGGAGGCACCACGGGAGCATCAGGGTAAAGCTGCCCCAACACCTCCACAGTCCACTCGTACACCCCGAGTGCGGACCAGGCTTCCTTTTCACAAACTCTCCTGAGATGATCGAACCATCAACACAAGTCTATGGGGAAACCGTAAGTGCAGTGAATGTACATCGGTGCTGATCTGTAGGGTTCCATGATCTCGACAGCCCTCTTCATCAACCGAGCAGTGCTCTCTTTTGTAATGGGTCTAGATAACGTCGTTATCAGTTCAAGCATGTCTTGTACGAGACGCGGGATGGGCACACGTACGTTTTGGTGGCTGAAGTGACCTCGGCGACGGAGTTCGCTTGTGGTGTGGAGGGAACGGTGGCCACGCCAGCAGCAAGGTCGCCTGACGAAAAGGAGAGGAGAGGCGGTAGCGGTGGTAGGGAAGGAACTGTTTCCACACCCACAAGCAGGCCTGGGCCTACTTTCCACTCGTGAGAAGGTTCAGCTAGCGCGTCGATCAGCGCAGAATCACTGCCAATCCTTGTTTTTCAGTGCTCGGGTGGTCATCAAACAAGTGAATAAACAAACGCACCCTTCCTTCGAGTGCGCGCCGCAGCTGCAGCCCGGGTCAGCATCCACTTTATCTGCTGCCTTGGTCTTCTTCGGTCGTAAGCGCTTGCTCACAAGCCTGTGATTAGAACACAAGTTAGTGGCGATCTACACGCCTTACTCAACTATGACGCGCAGGAAATGAATAAACAGTACAGCTTGACAAGCTGCTCGGCGTGCTTCAAGCTGTCCTCATCGCCCCAGGTGTATGTGACCACGATGCATTGGTAGGGCGCCTTCGTGTGCAGTGAGTGCAGCAGATGCGCGTCTAGTAGCTCCTCTATCAGTGCATTAACGCGATCAGCACATTCATTCACCAGAATCAAGTGCAGATCACTACCATCAATAGAGTGAAAGTTGAGGCGAAGCATGGTCCCCTCCGCTCGCACAAGTGTTCGGCTCACCCGTCGACCCAGACCCTGTCCCGGGACCAGAAGTAAGTGTAAGTTGCAAGTCAACTAATTCACTCCAATTGCGGTGAACATACGGCAAAGCGGAAGGAAGAGGCCACTGCAGCTGGCAGCATCATACCATCATTTCCCTCCACATGAAGTGGAAGCGCAAGTACGGCCAGCAGGCGCTCCGCCTCATGACCCACTACCAGCACGTCCACCTGCAGCACATCATACATATGAACATGCACATCGGTCCATCAGTCGCCCAGTCCAACTTCCTGTTTTCTTTGGCCAAGGAGGTCAGGTGATCATCACCTGCATGTTGTGGAAGATGGAAACTAAAGGAAAATGTTTTTCTTAGTTATTTTCATTTTTGGGACGTAGGAAAAATGGATTTTGTAAACAAGCTATCTGTCCCCAAACCAAGTGGGTACAGAAGGAGTTCTTGTTGTGTTCTTGTTATTTACATAAGAGATGACTACCAGACGAGGGGTCACTGAGACGTAGGCCCGGAAGGAGAGGTGGTTGCCTGGCTCATGATACGCTTGGTGAGCTGCAATACGGTGATGCCTGAGGGGACAAGCGACGGTGCGGCCTCTGCCCGCTGGGATCTATCACCGCGATCAGAGTCACTCTCGGAAGTCGTGGACATACCCAGGCCCTCTTCTCTGGCGCGATGGTTCCTTCCGTGACCTGAGTCGCTGCCGGAGGAAGCAGAGATGTTGGTGCTGCTTCGCGAGGCGAATGCGCGCCAGGACGACATATCCGATGGTCGGCCTCTGCTTCGGCTGCTCGAGCTGCTTTTGAGGTGCAGGCTTCCAGAACCGCTATTGATACGATCGTCAACCATCAACGACGAACGAGGCGAGGAGGGATCGTCATCTTCGTCATTAATGGCGGTCAGAATCTTGTTGAGGTTGCGCAAGTCGCGACGTCCGAGACTTGCTCCTCGTTTTACTCGCTGCTGGCCTGAAGTCGAAGATGACAAGCGCGATGGAGTTAAATGGCGAGAACTCCTGGTGAAGTTCTCCTCTGATTCGCTTCGAGATGGAGGTTCAGCTACCGCGATCGATGTGCTTCTGCGATCGATGACCGGCGTCCTGGTAGGCGAGCTCCGAGCAGACGATACCGGCGAAGTCGCAGGTGACTGTCCGCGAAGCTCCCACATCGTAACGAGGTTGCGTACGCTGCCTCTGCTGCCCCGAGGTGAAGAAGCAAAGGCCGATCTGGCAGAGATTGGGCTTGCGACAGTGCTAACTGGCTGAATTGCTGGTTCTGACTTTGCCTTGGCATTCGATAGGGGTTCCACATTCCGTGTGGCCTTATGATCATCTGCACTTGTCGCGAGGTTTGCGGGATGATTACCGGAGGAGTATTGCCATGAAGCCTCGATAGCTGGCTCTTGAGCGGCCACTACTTCCTTCTCTTCGCCAGCCGAATCTCTAGCCGGCAACGTTGATGGGAGCATTTTCTCGTTGGATACAACCTCTGCCTCCTGCTCCTTCGTTATATCTATCGTGGCTGGTGGGTCCTGTGGCGAATCTGTTTGAGTGCACTCTGAGTCTACGACCGCTTCGATAGCATTCTTATCAGCAGGGAGTGGTTGAGCTTCCGGTTCGCTCTCCTCCTGTTTTGTACTAAGGCCATTCGGATGAGCTTCCAATGGGCGCGGAAGTCTGATATTCAGCTCGCCCTCACTCCTATCAATACGTTCCAATTTGGAAGACGTCCGCCTCTCTAGTCCCACGTGTGCGTCACCGTTCGCTCCAGCATCATGCTCATTTCGGCTATCACTATTACGCGGTGTGGTAGATTCGACTCGGTCTCGTGGTGTGGCTCGAGTGGAGCGAGGAGTAATACGAGGAGAGACGACCTGGATCGCGGTCATTTGAGAGGAAGAGGGTGGAGAATCTGTGAGCTTGGTAGTAACCTCCTGAAGGAGATCATCAAAGAGAAGCTCCAGTGCTTCATCTTCCTTCTTGGCAATGACGCTGCGCGAACGGAGACGCTCACCGGCGCGCTCCCATTCCTCTTCGAGTTCTATGGCTTTGCTTACCCACACAGGAACTTCTTCACTTTCCCATCGATGAAGCTCCTCCCTTCGTTTCCTCTTCTTCCTTTCACGAGCTTTCCTCTTTTGTCGGTCACTTGGCTCCTTTGCTTTCGTGGTATTCTTGACGTCCACCACTGCTTCTTCGTTTTTCTTTTTCTTCTTTCTACTTCGATCGCTCTTGTCCTTATCTTTCTTTTTCTTGTGCTTCTTCCGCGAACGAGGTAATGGGTCGGCTGTATTCTTATTATCTTCACTTGCAACCTCAGCGCTGTTGGCTGGAGACCGACTTCCATGATCGCGTGGCTTTACCTTCGGCCCGTCGCTACCCTCGGAGCTAAAACTTGGCGAATGCAGGTCACCGCTGTTGTTCTTCTTACTCTTGTTCTTGTTCTTCTTCTCTCCGATGACATCCTCTTCCTCCCTCGGTGATCCTGGTAGCGATTGTTCCTTTGAAGATGACGATCCTTTCGTTTTCGCCTTTTCACCCTTCGCTTTCGTTCTTTTGACTCCGCGCATGGCGAGCTGCGGCGCCGACATGGAGACCGCCGCGATCTCGCCTCGTCGCCGCTGCGCAGTCGCGTCCTTCCCATCGACATCGCCGTTCCGTTCGCGCCCACGCGGCGACGGCGGTGCGGACGATGTGCTCGTCGCCGTTGTTGTCGTCGTCCCCTCCGCCGGCGATCCCGCGTCAGCTGCCTTCTGTTCCCCGCTGCCACCACCGATGATGGTGCTCCCGTTCTCTTTGTTGCCGCTACGCGCGCTGGAGAGCCAGCCGGCGATCCGCATGCTGCTGATGCTGTTCTTCCTCTTGAGGTTGTCGTAGTACACGCGGTCGTTCTTCCCACCTTCGCTTCCCTTCATCCTCGTCCTTCCCACCGCCATCGCCGCCGGTCCTCCGCCAGATCCGCCTCCATCCTTCTTACCTACCCCCACCACCATGTTCCCCCCTTCATCGTTCATGTGGACACATGTGAGGAGATAGGGCAGATCAGATGAGGGATTTTGAAGATGGGGATATGCGTACCTCCGCGGCCAGGGGATGGTGGGGAAGGGGCATGAGGATCGGTCCTCCATTGGACCTTTCTGGCCTTTGATGATTTCTTTTTGATCTCGACCACCCCAGACGAGCCCTTACTCTCGGCCGTGCCCATACCCCATAAAAAAGATGAATAAATAAACGTTTCAATTTTTAAACAAAATTGATAAATTTGGGCGTTGCCAGTGGCGGTAGGAATCGAACCCGCAACTTTGGCACACGTGCCGGAAAGAATCTGCCAAAACACTTTCCGCGGACCACCATGTAATCATTTCAAAAATTTGAAATAGTTTAAGATGATTTTCTCAAATTGCGGACATGGAGACGTTGATGCCTGAGTTGATAGCCATCATCCTTTCCCACGTAGACAAGCTCAGTTGGCCGTGTGTGCGCCTCGTGTGCCGCCGCTTCAACCAACTTCTCCTCTTCTCCGACGTGACCACCTCTTCTTTTTCGTCTTCGTCGGCGGCGACTGGTGGCGACGATGGGAAACAAGACGAGCCAGCTCTACTAGCAGCTCCGCGCGACTTTTGTGAACAAGTCGTGCGCGCCGGCCGCTTCAATGTTCTTCAATGGGCGCGCGCCAACGGGTGTCCCTGGACCGAGTCCACATGCCACGCAGCAGCAAGAACCGGCCGTCTCGACATTCTCCGATGGGCGCGCACCAACGGATGCCCTTGGGACGAGTTCACATGTCGTGAAGCAGCGCGCTTCGGCCACTTGGAGTTACTTCGATGGTTGCGCGAGCAAGGCTGTCCTTGGAGCAGCCGCACGTGCCTAGGCGCGGCGAAGGGAGGCCATCTGGACGTACTGCAATGGGCTCTCTCTAAGAAATGTCCATGTGATCAACAGGGAACGTGCGCGCGTGCAGCGGGTGGCGGTCATCTCGAGATGCTTCAGTGGTTGCGCGAGAACGACTTCATGTGGGATGAGACCACATGTACAATGGCGGCCAGGCGAGGTCACCTGCATGTTCTGCAGTGGGCGCGCGCCAATGGATGCCCTTGGGACGAACATACGGTCTGCGAAGCAGCGAAGAAAGGCCATCTCGAAATTCTGCGATGGGCGCACGATAATGGATGTTCGGGCAATGAGAGGAGAATATGCGCGTATGCAGCGGAGGGCGGTCATCTCGAGATGCTTCAATGGTTGCGCGCAAACGGATTCGCTTGGGATGCCGATACATGCAAGGGCGGCTGCTCGAGGTCGCTTGCAAGTGCTTCAATGGGCTCATGCGAACGGGTGTCCATGGCCCGAGTGGGCTTTCACGCATGCAGCATTCTTCGGCCATCTGGATGTGCTGCAGTGGGCTTATGCCAACGGATGTGCAAGAACTCATTCGGAACCCCTCTTCAATGCAGTCCGAAACAATCACCTTCATGTGGTGCAGTGGCTGCACAGCCAAGGCTGCGAATTGACGGCCGATCTGGCTGAGTACGCAGCAGCTTGTGGACATTTTAGGATCCTGAAGTGGATACACGAGAATTGTCATTCTTGGAACGAACGCATTTCAGCTGTCGCCGCCAGGAGGGGAGATATGACGATGCTCGAGTGGTTACATTCCAAAGGATGTACATTGAACGAGTACACCTGCAGTCAGGCCGCGAGAGGAGGTCATCTCGAGATTCTCAAGTGGTTGCGGGAGCAAGAGTGCCCATGGGACCAGATGACATGTGCGAGTGCAGCGAGAGGCGGTCACTTGCAAGTTATCGAATGGGCACGAGCCAACGGTGCCGAATGGAGCGAGCTTACTTGCAAAAAGGCCGCCAGGGAAGGGAGTCTCAAGGTACTCAGGTGGCTGCGTGCCAACGGATGCCCATGGGACAAGAGAGCTTGCAAGGCGGCAGCTAAAGGTCGTCATCTCCAAGTTCTCATCTGGGCGCGTACCAATGGGTGTCCTTGGGACAGCACCACGCTCACCATCGCACAGAGGTATGGCTGGAAGGACATTGTTGAGTGGGCTCGATCGAATGGATGTCCTGAATCCGCTGATTGATCAGTTGTAGCGAGAATGAATAAGGCTTACCTTCAACACTCTAATACTCAGCACGAGGGCAGCTTCAACGATACGCTTCACGCACACAGACCCTTTCCACTAACGATGAATGTTGGCAAATTGATAATTGTTCTGTCTGGTTACCGTTTACGACCGTCCAACACGCGGATAATTAAGTAGGGCCGAGAGATGTGTAGGCATACTCAGTATCGTCCCGAATTGCGCTGAATCCTTGCGGGCCAGTTCCAGCATGGACCGAGTATGCTATCAGGTGCGAGCGCAGGAAGCTCTGGATGACCTTACGCAGGAAGGCGTGGTGAAGGATTTCCGTCACCATGGTGCGCTCCACCTCATCTGCCTCCATAGGGCTGATCTTCCCGTTCTCTATTACGAAGACATTGAGCACAAGCATTTCACATGGTAGACTCTCTATGCATACCTCTCATGCTGATAAGTATCTTTTCTGTATGGAGAATGTTAGTGTCGGGCAACTCTACCATGAGAGGGAGTCTTCGTTACCTTTCAAGAGTTCGGGGATGAACTCAGGATGTCCCTGAGAAAGAGCTCATTTTCAGCATATCACAATCGTTCACATGGACACGGATTTAAATACCTGTATGCCCATGATACGATCGGCGATTGTGTACATCTCCACAGCTGTGCCCGCAGAGGAGGCCAACAATTCGGCTTCAGGAGGAAGCACTTGTACTGCATCCCCGTGACTCTGTAATACATGTATGATATTGGGCACTTCCGTCCACCCCATCTCTCGCAGAGCTATCTGCACGTAAGGCTTTTGAGCAAACCTATTGCAATGATCAGTTGGGATCGATCAATTCCCCCAATGGGAGGCTATCAGGTACGTTTGAGTCGGCTGCAACTTTTCAAGTCCAACAGTGAACCGGGTATTTGGAGCTACACGCCCACCAAGAGCATCCCCGATTGCCTGATGGCCGAAGCATATCCCGACGAGACGAGGGCCATGAGATTCGGTAAGTGCTACCTCTCTAAATCTGCACATTCACTCTTAAGAGTCAACAAGAGGGAAGCGATAACAAGACCAACATGACTGCAACCTTCGAATCCACTCGTGCAGCTGCTTGATCCAAGGTTGGTCATCATAGCTCGACCACCTACTACCACTGATCACAAACCCTTGCGCAGACAGGGAGTGAGATTCAAGTCATCAAGAAGCAGCTCTCAACTCGGGCAAGATTCCAGGTACCAGTGAAGTTGCACACACTTTCTATGGGCGGCAGCTGACCGGCACACACGTCAAAGACCTCCCACGCCTCAGGCACTTCCACCTGTGTGCTCAGCAGCTGCTCCTCGGTGTCGTCCCTGACGCGCCCCAGCGCCGCCTGGTACAGGCTCCACTGTCCGGCCCACTTGGCGCTGTCCTCGCACCACAGCACACCGAACCTGTGACACCGGGCCGGCTCCGCCATACGCGTGCTCAGCCCTTCCTCTTCCATTTTCAAGCGCCGCCCGGATTAGAAACCACCATTTCTCAAGCATTTTTCTTTCCAAGCACAAGGAAAATGAAGTTAAAAGCATTTTTCCTTTAATTCCTCAGATTCCCCTCATCAACACACCAGCAAAGCGTGAGGTGGGGTACAGCTGCTTGCCAGCCAAGATTGTAGTGCGACAAAGACGTGTGATCAATTCGCAAACAAGAAAAGGATCCTCAAAGAGAAGAAGGAAGGAAGATGTCGGACACCTTGATTGGGCTGGTGGGGGCGGACTACGTGCTGATCGCGGCCGACACGACGACGGCGCGCTCGGTGCTGAAGATGAAGATGGACGACGATAAGATCATGGAGCTCGATCCGCAAAAGCTGCTGGGCGCGGTGGGTCCTCACGGGGACAGGATCCACTTCACCGAGTACGTGCAGCGCAATCTCAAGCTCTACCGGTTCAGGAACAACCTCTCGCTGGGCATGCACGCGACGGCCAATTTCGTCCGCTCTGAGCTGGCCACGGCCCTGCGACAGAACCCCTACCAGGTCAACCTCCTTCTGGGCGGCATTGATGAAGAGGGACCTGCTCTCTACTTCGTCGACTATCTTTCCAGCATGGACAAGCTCGAATATGCCGCCCACGGCTACGCCGCCTTCTTCTGCCACAGCATCCTTGACAAGTACCACAAGCCCGGCCTGACTCTTGAGGAGGGCGTCGATATCATCGACAAGTGCATCGCTGAGCTGCGCTCGCGCTTCATCATCAACTCGCCTGACTTTGTCATCAAGGTGGTGGACAAGAACGGCCCGCGCGTGCTGCGATCGCCCACATTGGACACCAAGGGAAAGGAGAGGACCTAAATGTGGGTCCACATCGGGTGTGTGCATATGGTTGAATGAAAAGGAAGACTTTTCTTTTGCATTGATTAGCGAGCAATGGTTTTGTTGCGCCCCATCAAGAAAGATGATCAGCTGTTTCCAAAAATATAAAATGATTTCAAAAACATGAGTGCAGCTCTTAAAATTTTCGTCTAAAAGGCAAAGTTTTGGTTTTGGATAGGAAAATCAAGGGCCAGGGTGAATATTCCTGGCATTCCGCAGTTGTACGGTGTGTGGCGTTACGGACCTTTTTTCTTCACTTTTCGCGCCCTGCCGCATTGGGACCACACCCCCATCTTTTCCTTCTTCCTTCAATTCCTCTCTCTCATCCGCCGTATTGCCCCGGCACCCTTCCTCTCCTCTCTGTCTCCACCGGGAAGAGCAGAATCTTCGACAATTTTATCATTATTTGCCAGTGGGAGAGCGATTTGGGATCGGCGGCGTAGGGGGAAGGGAGAGAGACGGATCGATTGATATTCATGCTCAGGCACTTTGGTGCAGACAAGAATTAGGACCATTGCAGAGAGAGAGAACTATGATGAACTCGGAGAAAGGGTCAACACCAGGGGAGGCATCATCATCATCATCCAGCGGTAGCGCAGCATCAACAGCACCAGTAGCAACAGCAGCAGGAGGAGGAGAGAAGAGCACACGACGAAGGGTGAAGGTTTACAAATTAAATGATGACGGTCAGTGGGACGACATCGGCACCGGTCACGTAGCCTGCGTCCATCACGAGGTACGTCGGCCTGCCCTGATTATTTTTTTCTCTACTAAATAATTTACCTCTACCATTTTTTTTGAATTATTTGTATTTGACTTCTTGGATTAATTCTTACTTTCTATTTTCGTTTTCGATATTCATTAATAATCGAAAATATAGAACTTTTTCCTCTTTTTCTTTTAAAATAGAAAACCTAAAATATATTTTCCTATTTTTGGAATTTTGCAAAACAGTTGTTCGATGCGCTGGCGTTGGTGGTGAAATCGGAGGAAAAGGGCGGCGAGATCCTTCTCGAATCCAAGATACAGGCCGAAGACATCTACCAATTGCAACAGGGTACACCCATTCTACTTTTATTTTTTTTTAAGTTGAAAATTTGCTCGATATCAATGATGTGTGTACATTGAGTCTCTGTTAGCGATTATCCTTCACTGTCGTGTGAGATAGAGCAAATTCTTCACTCATTTCGGTTCTGGATCACTAAAATCGGGACTCTCTCTATCTCGGCAGACACGCTCATCGTATGGCAAGAACCAGAATCGGGCGTCGATCTCGCCCTCAGCTTTCAGGAGGAGCAGGGCTGCAAGGAAGTGTGGTACGCGCGCCTCTTCGCTTGTCGTTCCATTCATTCCGGCGGTTTCCGGTGATGAGGGATTTTTAGTCAATTTTCATCTTCTAAGGTTAAATCTCATCGATTCAGGGAACAAATCTGCGCGGTACAAGGCAGAAATCCTTCTGAGTCCTCAGAGGAGGCTGTCACAGAGGAAGGTACTTATTGCTGACGCGACCTGCTCGTGCGCTCGTGATAACTGGGAGCTCGCTACCCGGCGTATTGCCGTGTAGCCACGAGATATATATATATTTATTACATGAATCTATAAATACACTGCCAACTAATTTCCTGATCAGATGACTTTTTTCATCACAACCCAGAAGAACCGAGCCTGGGGAGCGGGATCAAACTGCCACCAGCCAACCTCAGCAACCTGCAGAAGATGAACGCCACTTTCGAGGGTGAACATAACTCTCACACCAAGGAGCGCCTCGCTAACTGTGTGGCCCGCGAGGTTCGTCTCTTTTTTCGCACTTTTTGTCTTATGGGCCGTCCTGATCATGCCTCGACATTGCAGGGCTATCTCGCCAAGCTCATAGATCTATTCAAAGTGGTAGAAGAATCTGGAAATCAACAGCAACTGCACCTGCTGTTCAACATTTTCAAGAACCTTGGTATGCTTAGAACCCATTCATCTTTACAGTAATTGCCGCAAAAAAAAGTTGACTTCTTCTCTAACTCCAGTGCTTCTAAATGATCCCAACTTGCTCGAGGCCATGTTTAACGATCAAAACTACCTTGCGTGCGTGGGGGCTTTGGAATGTACGCTAAGCCTTCTCGCTTGGTCCTGTCTTTGCTACTCTTAGTGAAATGTTCTTTACGGTGCAGATGATCCGGAAGTTTCACCCAAGTTGGAGCACCGAAAATACCTTCAGAATAGCGTAGTCTTCAAGGAAGTAGTTCCTGTCCGGAATGCTGATATCCTCAAGAAGATCCATCAGACTTTTAGAATTCAATACCTGAAGGATGTCATCCTGCCCAGGCTTCTTGATGACCTGACCTTCGCGACCATCAACTCGCTAATTTATTTCAACAACGTGGAGATCGTGGATCACCTGTACAAAGACACTCAATTCCTCACGGAACTGTACGCACCTAAAGTCACCTCCGCTTTCTTCCCGCAGTCACGTGCTAATCTTTGCATTGTCTTCACTCTCTCTAGATTTTCTAAGTTCAAGACAGCGACAATGGGAGAACTGGTCGATCTCTTGGGCTTCTTGCAGGAGTTTTGTTCGTTGGCCAAAAACCTCCAGATTCCGCAGCAGCGGGACTTTTATCAGTACTGATAGAGCCCCAATTTTTCATACTTTGAGAGCGTGAGTTTCTTACGCTGCTGTTGTCATGGCTTCAGGGCGCTGGCTAAGTATGGCATGTTTGAAATCTTCGACAACGCATTGGATGAGAGCAACGTCAAAATTCGTCTGAGCTGGTAGGTTTTCTTCTCATATGCAACTTACAGCAACGTAGGGTGACCACTCACCATCTGTACGCAATATCAGTGCCGATTTGGTGAACAACGTTCTATCGCACGACCCAGCACACTTTAGAGAATTCCTGATGGCACAGAAGCCGGAGCATACACTCTTTGACAAACTGATCCATCGGGTACTTGAGGAGACTGATATCGGGTTACTGTCTCAGTTTGTTGAGATAGTACGAATATTAGTAGATACCGAGACACTGGAGGAGGTACTGTGCGCTCTCGTTTTTGTGATCATGCCAGGACGTCATTACTGATCTGGAACCTTTATCTCCTGCGACAGTCGACCGAAAAGGAGAAATTCCTCACACTCTTCTATCAAACGTTCATGAAGAGCCTGATGGGCCCTCTCCTGGATGTTGATAGTAAAGAGAAGAAGAGCGAAACCGATTCGGAGCTGAAGTCCGCGCGGCGGCAAGAGCTATGTGAACTGCTGGCGTACTGCTGTCAGCACCACGGCTATCACATCAAGTACTTTATCCTCGGCAACAACATTGCCTCCAGGGTTTCCAAACTGCTTTCCA
Source organism: Acanthamoeba royreba (assembly GCA_000826365.1). NCBI lineage: Eukaryota > Discosea > Longamoebia > Acanthamoebidae > Acanthamoeba > Acanthamoeba royreba. Next base: position 12,856 of record CDEZ01021109.1, read on the forward strand.
ACACTCAACCTAAACATGTCGCTCTTGGTATGGTTTTCCTGAACTTAACTAACGTATCATTTGGACGAAGACCTCATATAAACCTTCTGCAGCGGCACTGAGATTCTTCCGAGCTCTTGTGGCGGCGAAGGATGACTTCTACAACCGACACATCATCAAATTCAAGCTGTTCGATCCTATCGTGCAGCTCTTTGTTGCCAACGGCAAGAAGTACAATCTTATCAACTCAGCAGTAATTGAGCTCTTCGATTACATACGAAAGGTACCCTCACCACAAACACAATTTTTGTCATGTGGCCGACGATGGTTATGCTAACGTATGTACTTGTTGCTTCCACAGGACAACATCAAGATTCTGCTCAAACACGCTATAGAAAACTATTCTGATGTTTTCAAGGAGGTGGATTATGTCGAAACGTTCAAGCTGCTTCAGCTCAAGTACGAACAAAATAAGGATTACGAGGAGAACGTAAACAAAGTTTTTTCCGCGCCCACCAAGTACTGCCC
>CDEZ01021110.1:0-38747 GCA_000826365.1 Acanthamoeba royreba
ATCATCAACTCGCTCATGATTGTGCTCTTCCTCACCGGTATGGTGGCCATGATCATGATGAGAACTCTCTACGCCGACGTGCGCCGCTACCGCGAGATGGCGGAGAGCCCCGAGGAGGCTCAGGTAATGCCGTTTTGCCTTTCTGTCTTCCCATACATTTATTTATAAGGCGCAATTACAGGAGGAGACTGGCTGGAAGCTTGTCCATGGAGACGTATTCCGTGCTCCTTCGCACCCTATGCTGCTGGCAGTGTCCGTTGGCAACGGTGTTCAAGTGTTCACCATGACCGTTGTCACGATGATTTTCGCTGTGCTGGGCTTCCTTTCGCCCGCTAACCGCGGTGCGCTCATGACTGCCATGGTGGTTCTCCTGGTGATTATGGGCATCTGCTCCGGTTATTATTCGGCTCGCATCTACAAGCTATTCAAGGGCAAGTCCTGGAAGAAGAACACCCTGGCCACTGCTCTTCTTTATCCCTCAATTGTCTTCACCATCTTCTTCGTTCTGAACTTTATCATCTGGGGCCAGAAGACCTACGGTGCCGTCCCCTTCGTCACTCTTATTGAGGTACTTATCGTCTGTGCTGGCCACGCTGTTTAGTCAAGGCTTAATTCTCTCTCTTCTACAGATCCTCGGGTTGTGGCTGTGTATTTCTCTTCCCCTCACTTTCTTGGGATCCTACTTCGGTTTCAAGAAACCTGCTGATAAGCCTCCTGTGAGAGTCAACCAGATTCCTCGCCAGATTCCCGAGCAGGTACGTTCAGTAGCTAAAAGCGACCAATATAGCATGCTTATCTGAATGCACTTCGATCGTGTTGCTACGCCAGGTGTGGTACATGAAGCCGGTCGTGTCCATTCTGATGGGCGGTATTCTTCCTTTCGGCGCCATCTTCATCGAGCTGTTCTTCATTCTGTCTTCGATCTGGCTGCACAAGTTCTACTACCTGTTCGGTTTCCTCTTCATCGTTTTCGTCATCCTCATTCTTACCTGCGCCGAGATCACGATCGTGATGTGTTACTTCCAATTGTGCTCTGAGGTAAATCCCTTTCTTCTTTGTTGAGCGTGTGATCCAGTTTCTTATTTTGCTGCTTTATGATGAATAGGACTACCACTGGTGGTGGAGGGCTTTCCTTACTTCAGGCGCCTCTGCACTCTATGTGTTCCTGTACTCGGTTTTCTACTTCTTCTCGAGGCTGCAGATCACCAAGTTTGTATCTGCCATGCTCTACTTCGGCTACACGAGCATCATGGCTCTCGAGTTTTTCCTCCTCACGGGTACCATGCGTCCTGTGCCCTGTTGTCTTCGGCAATTTCACTTATTGGGGACGTTGTAGGTACCATCGGGTTCTTTGCGTGCTACTACTTCGTCAAGCAAATCTACTCGTACATCAAGGTCGACTAACATCGGCAAACATCGCACAAACTGCGCGTGCTGCTCGCGCCAACTGTTTGCCCAGAGTTGGCTCGCAGCGTGCGGCCTTTCCTAATTATCTCCTCCTTTCATGTCTCCTTATCCTCCTCTGTCTCATTAGCTTGTTATTCGTGGGGCGTCCATCCAGGATGTGGGGCTTCCCGATCGTGAATATAAGATTGTTTGACGTCTCCCTTCCTTCTTCCCTAGCTGGCGCAGCAGAGCGATTTCTTGAGAGCTAAACTTGTAACGGCCTAAGACGCACCGTCAGGTCTCCTCTTCTTGCTGGACCTGTCCCTCCTCAAGAAGATGAAGAGACAGAGGATGAGCAAACGGTGAGTGTACTTGTGGTACGGGAGATGAACTGTTTATACAAATGGGGGATGGAGGTGTAGAAGAGGGTGATTGATGATGATGATTGCTCATCAGAGGAGGCTTGAGGAGGACAACAACGTAATCACAGTTCGTTGGCCTTGCGAGGACTGTCGCGAAGCTCCTGCTGCGTGAGCAGGCTACCTCCGGTCATCATCGCGGGCAGGGTGTCGGCCGACGATGATCGCCGCAGGCGGGGCTTTGGTGGGTTGGTTTCCTTGCGCGCCTTGACGTGCAGGGGATCGCGTCCGGCCTTCTTATTTCGCTGGATGCGCTGTTGATGACAATGTAAGTATAACTAAACTCCTTGCTCGTCCAGCAAGATGAAGTCTCCAGTGTACCTCCTTGAGTTCACGGTTGTAGACGAGCGGATTGAAAGCGGTGTGCTGGACCTCATCCGTCTCCTTTTCGCGCGTCTTGTCTCTCTCGCGGTCCTTCTTCTTGCGATCCTTTCGCGGTTTGTCCCAGATGTTCGGTGCTGATAAGAGAGAATCAAGGGGCGGTTAGATCGGTATCACGGGGAGGCGATCAGGTTTCATGGGAAAAGGTACCGGCGTGATCAGCAGGTTGCACGGTTGAGTACATCGAGGCGCGGATCTTGGAGACGAGCTGATGATTCGGCTTGATGATGTATCGACGATTCTTGATCAGATTAAACGCTTCGAAGTAAGTGAGCTGATGCTGCTCGATGAGGTAGGCCAGAACCACCGCCACTGCTAGCTCGCTGTTACGGCTGGGATAGGAGACGAGGATTCGCCCATCTTCCTCGATAGCTCCATTGATGAACCCCATTACTTCCTGCTCCACATAGTGAGCATCTCGTACATTCCAACCCACATGCGGAGGGGCAGTACAGTGAGCTGGCTGGCGGTTTGCGAAGGGATTTGCAGGTACTCGAAGTGCTGTGGATAGGCAGACGCATCTCCACAGTTGATGATGTGTGTGATACCTGCGTTAGAAGGAAATTGTGTGAGAACTGTGCAGATGCCGTCATAGGTGGATGATCTTACTGTAGTGGAACTTGAGCGCGTTGGCTTCGTGGTTGGATTCATTGCCGAGGAGGATGAACGGAGTGAGCTTATTAACAATCTCATGATAGTGATCCGTCTCTGTGGCCTGTCCGGCTCTCTGGTCTGTCTTGAGCGAGTGGGCCAGGGTGTGGTGATAGCGTGTCGGCGAGTACGGGATCTCCTCATTATTGTTAAAGATCATCGGGCCGCTCATGCCTGCGAGAGTACCATGTTACTCCTACGCAACTTATTGAGAGTCGGGGAGGAAGATCGTACTCATGGAAGCGCGATCCACTTTAGATGCAATGTCGCTCTGCAAGCTCCTGTTACCTGACAGCCGGGAGGACTCCTCGAACTGGGGCGCCATCGCGTTCAGCAGCTCGTGGAACTTCAGCGTGACATCCTCTAGTGTTGGCCTGCAATTGGATTACAGCATCAAAGATGTGCTGAGATGAACATAAGTGCATTAGGGGTATGTACCGCAAGAGAGGATTGCGCATGAATATCCACTGGAAGAAGCGAAGCAGATGCGGATTGTTATCAATCTTAGATCGCTTCTCGGCGGTGATCAATTCCTAATTGTCAACAACACGAGGGTTTAGTTTCTTCTTCGTAATTCCCCACTGCACTAAGTGATTTACCTGGCCTAGATAGGTCACACGGATGAAAAAGCGCACCCAATCAGTGTCTTTGTTGAGGCGCACCTACGTGAGTATCGGCTAATATGCGACAGTAAGACAAGAGATACGTACCGTAGAACAAGAATTCGCCAGTTAGAAGCTCATAGAGAAGACAGCCCAAAGCCCACACATCGGAAGCCTTGTTGCAGCCGGTCTGAGAGCGTGGACCGTTAGAAGCGAGATTACCACAATACTCTAGGGGACTCTATGGTCTACCTTCTTTCTTCGGTCATACTTCTGAAGGTCGTCCTTCTTATTGGCGTATGCGGCATTGAGCATCTCAGGGCTCTTGTTGAACTCCGTTCCGCGCGAGCGCGTAGTGTAGCCATCTTCTTCGCTTACGTACACCGTCGATTCGCCGAAGTCAGCGAGAGACACTCTGAAGGGTGGCAGGTCGCTAACAGGATTGAAGAGCTCATCCTAACACATAAATACGATCAGATGCTATTTAGATTTGTAAGTAAAGGAGAGCTCATACCTCGGAGGAATTAGGGTTGATGGGATCGATGAGCACGTTGTCGCACTTCAGATCGAAATGGTTTATCTTGAATTTCGCTGTGATGGCAAAAACAATGTTTTAGATGACAATCACCATTTTAGCAAACACTTATGGAGGCACATACGTCCGTTCGTGCAGACTTTCATCGTTTCCAGTATTTGGGCGAAGATGTTGAGATACAAGAGCAGATTCTCCGACAATGGTCTGATCACACGTTTGACGGCATTCAGCCAATTGCACGGCAAATGAAAGGAGCATCAAGCAAGAAGGCCATTTACCGCGTCTGGCGAAGTCGCCATTCCTTGAGAGAGCACCGATAAAACTTCATGATTACCCAGTAGTGCTCTTCAGTCACGCCATAGTCGTAGAGTTTGCAAATGCGGTTGTCGTCCTTGTAAGAGTCCAAGATCATGATCTCGGTGAAGATATCATGAAGCACGCATCGGTCTACAAAGACAGAGATAAGTTATGCGCAATGAAGGTTTGTTTTCCGACGAGTGGTACCCCAAATGGACTTTGGTAGCTCCATCAACTTGATGGCTACATTCAAGTTGTCTGAACCAACCGTACACTTGTACACCGTGCCGTAGGCCTTTTGAGGTACAGTCACATTAGAATCGTTGATGCTAAGAAGAAGATCTGATAAAGAACGTACGCCAATAGCAAGCCGTTTCATGTGCTGGTATTGCTCGGGAGAGAAAAGGCGGTTCGTCAACAGCTTGAGCAGTCTGTAGGCTCCCTCCTGGTCATACACAAATGGAAACGAGCGTAAGTACGATAACTAAACCTAGCACTCTATTGAGTGTCACACCCTCATCTCCAGAGTGCGTTCGGTGAGCTCAGGGATGATCGGGCCATTCGCCGGATGGTTGATGTCTGTTCCAGCCAAGGAGCGGTTAACATTCCCTCGAGTTATCTGCTGAACGCTGAACACGTACGTGAATGAAGAAGGTAGGGAATGTTGAGCTTCTTGTTGTTCACTGGGAACTGATCTGTGTAGAGCGGCTGCAGCGTGCCCCTATACCATGGATCAAATGAATGAGGCGGCGTGGGCAGATCAAAGCGTTATGGCCACGTACATGGGCGAGATGAGCAGCGAAAAGATCAGTTGGAGGAAGGTGATGTGGAGCGCCTTCTCCATGTATATCTTTCGCTCGTTCCTCTCGGACAGGTACAACTGATTGCGCTCAATGATGTCTTCGAGAGTTAGCTCCTCGAAATCATAGAGCATTCCCGTCAGATTTTCGATGTCCTCAAGGATGCGCCTATTTGTGGACTGCTTAACAAATCGGAGCGAAGGATCGCTCTGCAAGATACGGTGCTCTGCGCAGAGGTAAACGTCAGTTAGGTGAACAGACGTCTCAATGACGTAGCAATTGATGTACCGATGTCTGAAAGAGTCTTAGCGCCAGGGACTACCAGTTGAGGGAACTTTTGCGGCTTCTCGCCAAGAGCCTGTGGATGATATGAGTGAGTGCATGAGATGACATATTTGTCGTTGCCGTTCATTACCTCTTTCACGAATTCCTCCTGTTTGAAGTTGTGCTGCCTGAGATCCTCGGTGAAGCGCAACTTGGGGATGAAACTCGCTGACGGACTCTTCTCCAATTCGCCGGTACCTTTACCTATATCCAGTCAGTCAAGTGAATAAACTTGATGGTTAACTCAAGATCGAAGAGCTACCACTGAATGGAGCGGCGCGACTGGGCGAAAGAGGGGCCGCAATGCGAGGCGAGGTAGATGTTGGTGAAACGGAGGAAGCGGTGGAGGCAAGACTCGGAGACAAGGAGGCTGGATCGCCAGCTGTCCCTGCCGCTGCTCCCTCATTCTGTCCAAACGTGACTTTCGGTTTTGGCGATGTAAGGAGCTGTTCAGCACCCGCACCGATGCGCTTGGGCGTCGCCGGAACAGCGGGCAAGATGGGCTTCTTGGGGGTACGCGGCGTTATGCTAGATGGAGGAATTGTGAGCTATATGAATGACTAGACTGAAGATGCGGACAGATGTACCGCCTTCGTTCCTGAATTTCTATGAGCTTGCGGCCCTCTTTGACCTCCTTGTCCGTCTTGGAACCACGCGTGGGTGATGATGGGGCAGCTGTTTCAGAGCCGTTTACGGGAAGCAGCTTGAGAGAAGGGATTGGTGGTCTGACCGGCGATCCTGGCGATCTAGGTCGAGGCGAGGGCGAACGCGAGGGAGAGTTAGCTGCGCTGTTATTGCCACTCGGCGGGCTTGTTGAGAGCCTGCCGTGTTGCGTGACGTGCTCTCCACTATTGAAACCATCGAGTTGGTGCACTGCTCGCACGTCGGCTACCTTGCTTACAGGAACTGAGCCGTCTTTCGTCTCATTGCTGGTCAACTTGAGGCCGGGAATGGGGATAAGTCGACGCATTGTCTGTCCATTTACGTGAGTATGAATGTGACGCGATCCTATATCTTGAACCTTTAATGCGTACCGTGGACGATGGACTCTTTGCAGGCGTCTCCTCTTCCTCGCTATTTTCACTTTCACTCTCGCTGCTGTGCTGCTCCTCATGCTGTGACTCCTTCATGGAAGTTGGCGACTTGCGGCCTGCCACCTGCAGCGAAGGTACCACTTTAACGATTCCCTTACCCATGGCTGAAGTGCCATCCTTTGTGTCGGCTGCCGTTAGCTTGAGTCCGGGGATGGCAATCTTGGACATGATCGCCGGCGGTGATGGCTGGTGAGATGGACACACGATTACCTATGCACGTTGACAAATCATCTGATCATCAAAGATTCTTACCTTGTGCTCTTCCTCATCATCCTCCATCTCACTCTCACTACTGCTAGCGTCTTTCACATTATCGCTGGCGGGTTTAATCAGCACGGTTCCCTTTCCCACTGCAGCTGAACCATCCTTCGTGTCTGCTCCTGTGAGCTTCAGACCTGGAATGGCAAGCTTGGAGACAACCTGCACAGGGGACGCATTGTCAACAAGCAATCATGAAAGTGAAAAGGGAAGCGGCTAAAGGAAGAGGTACGCGTGGTGGTGTGTCCTCATTGTCGCTGGGCTCTTCTTCGCTGCTCTGCTCATCGCTGCTAACGTCACTCTTTTCTTCGAGGTCTTCTTTAATCTGCTGAGCGGGTGTTAAAGAAGGCTTGGTGCTCTCGCTGGTTCCCGGAGCAGCAGTTGGAACAGGAGGGTTGTGAGGTAGACTTAACGCCGGTATATGGAACGTCACCGGTGCCTAAAGAACATGGAATTAGGTCAGTGTTGGGGAATGTCACGAGTAGCTGTCGATGAACGCGTTACGTACTGAGGGACCAAGACTTGCAGTATCATCTTCGCTGTCGCTCTCACTGTTGCTCTCACCGTCGCTGCTACTTGCTTCCTCGGGTATGGCTTCTAGGGTTGAGGAAAACGTGGTGGTCTTGACCAGCACGGTGCCCTTGCCCACTGCAGCTGAACCATCCTTCGTGTCTGCTCCCGTGAGCTTCAGGCCCGGGATAGCGATCTTCTTAACTACTGGAGCCACAGGCTCGTCATCACTTTCCTCTTCCGTCGTTGTTTCTTCGTCATCTTCGTTGTTTGGCCCGTCTTCATTGTCACTTTCGTCTTCCGTTTGCTCATCGTCGAACACTTCGGTAAGGCGTTCTCCCGAGGAAGAGCTTGGGGACTTGAGAAGGGTGGTGCCCTTGCCCACCGCCGCTGTTCCATCCTTGGTATCAGCGGCGGTAAGCTTCAGGCCTGGAATGGCAATGGATCGCTTCGGAGGCACGCTCTCCGGCTCGCTCTCTTGCCGATTGCGGGAGGAGACTGATTCGCTCGATTGAGACTTGGACGACATTGTCGTACCCTTTCCGACAGCTGTTGATCCGTCCTTGGTCTCTGCGCTGGTCAATTTGAGACCCGGAATGACAGTCTTACTTGCTCTCTGTTTGTTAAACTCCTCACGGGCTTCCGCGACTGTCATATAGGTAACAGCACAAAACATTAGTTGATCAGCACGAGTTTGATGAATGTAGAATGCGTCGTACTCGCAGCTTCAAGCTCCTCAGAAGACACATCCGGCAGATCATTATCTTCAGAGGGAGGATGTGGAATGGTCACCACCGCTCCGATGCTTACTCGTGGCTTCATATCATCCTCTTCGCTGATTTCGGATTCTGCTGCCGGCTCTTTGACTGCTTACGTTGTGAAGCATCTCGAGTGAGATTTGAGGCATTCATGCAGACCAAGAATGAACTGTGATGTTAAGTACCTGCCGGTTCCTTGCTCTGCGTTGTGAGCTTGATGCCAGGCAAGGTGATAGCCTTGCCCATCTTCTTTCCGATGCTCCCCTTAATACTACTCTTCAGTTGATTGAACGCTAGTGTAGGCTTCTTCTCGCCCACTTCCTGTCCACCTTCATCCTTTGAGGTAGCAGCAGGGGCCTGAATGGGGTTCGTTGAACTGCTCAGGCCTTCTGCTGCCGAGCCAACGGAGCCGCGGCTTTCCGCGAGCGAGGAAGTCGGCACTGCACCAGAAGATAGAGAAGCACCTGCAGCTGCTCCGGAAGGCTGCACTGACGCTGAAGGTGCATCCTTGGCTCGTCCGAAGTTTGGCATGCTGCGTTGCCCCCAGTCGTTCCTATATCCAGAGTTGTTTTAGCGATGATGCCTGCTCTATGAATACAATCAGAATCATGATCACGTACTTCTCGCTGAGGAAATGAATTGGATTGCGGCTCCGCGTCGGATTATGGCGGAATGAACCACTCATCCGATTACGCTTCTTCTCCTGCGCGGTGGAACGGTCGGAAACGATGGCAGGATCATCACGAGTAGAAGCCATGACGGCTCGGGAAGATGAAACTAGCTCTGCACGCTTGTTCTGATTGCTAGTGTCATCATTATTCGCCATCGCTGCGAGAGATAGAGCCAACTTGAGAGGAGAGTCTATGTTGAGGTAAGAACTCAGTCAGCAATCCACAATGTGGACACTCTAAGCCTAAGTTGCAGGTGTACCGGAATAACTCAGCGACTTGGCGCGCTCTGTTCTGTGAGACTTCTTCTTAAAGGGTAGCTCTTTTCGTGGAGAGAGGGCAGGAGTGCTCGAAATGCGTTTAGCGTCCAGACCAGCAGTGGTAAGGACGGCAGAGGAGGAAGCTGATACATGCGCAGGGGATTTCTGTGGCAGCGGAATTGAGGGGAGAGAGGAAGCCTGTTGCATCTGTGCCACACCAGCAGCGCGTCGATCAATTGGTGCTGCTTGAGAAGGCTGGGAGGGTAGTGATGGTTCTGGACTCCGCGCATGGGACTGAAGTATCGTTCATTTAGCCAGTGTCGAATCGATCCATCGCGAAAAGAAAAACTGTACCTCAATATACTGAGCATTCTTGAGAATGATTTCGTATTCAAGGGAGATCTGCCGCACAAGGAAGTCCATGATTCGGAGCTGATAGAACTTCCGCTTGATCTTCTCTGTTTTCTGTTCCGCAAAGCAGAGCAGAATCTGGAGGTGGAGTGCGCAGAGTGAAAGTGTAGGCGAATCGAATCCGTCGCTATTATACAGCTTGAGGAACGTGAGGTAGTGATGGCTGTGACCGATGAACAGATCACTTTCGTCAGTGACATCTGAGAGTGGAAAGACTTGCACAAGAAACACTACCTGATGAAGAACTCCGTGTAGGCCTTGTTCGTAACAAAGGGATTTGAAGGGATCATCAGAATCTGGCTGAAGAGCTGCAGCATCACCTTCTTGACCTGATGGATGGAATCAAGCGAGAGGAACGATCACATATGAGCCATCTACTATGTAGGGAGCAACGATGCATGCTCATTGTACCTCAAAATGAGTAAAGTGGCTGCCTTGCGCCAGGAAGCGCGTGAAATAGCCAGTTTGTGGCGCAATGAGGAAGCCGAGGCTTCCTAATAGATTAACGCACCATGCCCGGTCGCTGCTCGCACAAGTAGGATTGTGACAGATCTGTTAGTTAATGAGTTTGATCATGAGAGATAAAACAAACGTACTCGTTTTCTCCCGTCGTTTCGCCACTGCGAGCAAATTCATGCGTATTGAATGTCGACATGCCAGAGAGATGCAGATGTGACATCGGGAAGAGTCTCTTTTCAATCAGCTTGACCCTGGTGCTCACGAGCGAAACAAGCGAGGAGAACAGGGCAATGATCTGCAACGTTTCATACAGTCAGCTAAGTTCCACACACATGTGCTGCGCTACAATTGTACCTGCAAGCGGTACTCGGCAAGAGCTTCCTTGCTTTCATGCGAGGAAATCTCTTGAATGGTTTGTTCATGAAGCAGAACTCGCTTGGCGTACGCCCTGATGTATTGGAGGAGTTGTTACTATTACGTTGTATGGAGAAAACCGTGATCGACAATAACGCTCGTACCGAAGGAAGAGAACGGTTTCATAGGTGCCAAGCAGGAGCTGCAGAAGGAAGGTGATAGTTCCCTCTTGCTTCGTTTGAGTGCAAAGCTCTTGGAATACGCGGATCAGAGCATGCACCTGAAGGAACCCGAGGTGAACGTGAGAAATCTCTCTACTAACACGATCGAGTGCAAGAATACATACCAAGCGCACATGCTGAACTCTGAGCTCTTCGCTAAGCGACTCAGGCACCATGTTGAACACAAGGAACTTGACGTGAAGGAGTGTCTCCATAGTCACATCAATGACTTGCGATGCCATGACTCGAGTTGGGCAGAAGCGAAGGTAGTCACCCAACATGGTCAGATAGACTTCCAAATCGGTCAAACTCTGCACATCGAACATCAGCCATTTGTTCACTTCAGTAGGGCTGAGGGCTGCGCCATGTCGCACCTGACGAGCCAGCGCATCACAAAGCTGGGCATGAACGCGACAGAGGAACTTGTCCAAACCGCGCCTGAAGTCCAATTTTCTGCGGGTACAAAGACTCAGTAAGCGATCATCTGGAGTAACGTCAGATAATCCTCTTACCTCTGAGGATCCATGGCAAGCGTATCACGCTTCCACGTAACCCGATGACAGTACTCGACCCGGTTGGACACTGGCTGTAGTACGTTGAATAGCCTGTGCATGAGAAGCGCATTAGTGAAAGAGGACTGTGAAGGCATCAAGTTGATTCAACGTACAAGGCACGGAAGGGTTGATCAAGCTGGAGCATGCCGGTGGCGAGCGCCTTCTCAAGCTCGGCGAAAACGAGATTAACCGGACTGGGAACATAGCAGTACAAGTGAGGCGATGCGATGATCTTGGCCATTGCCTTCAGTATCATCGTCTTGATCTTGTATGGGGCGGTTGACCTGCGTTGTCGAGGGAACATGAGTGCATGCATGTCATCAAGTGTTTGAGGCATGTGAAGAATTGAATACCGAAACGAGGCAGTCTCCGGCTTGAGCTGTCCCGGTTTGAATATGGCCTGCATGTACAACAAAGAACGATGATGAGCATGCTCGAATAGAATGGTGGTCGCACACGGCCGACAAGCCATGAGAAGGGAAAGCGCTTACGAGAGAGTTGTGCAGGTTAGTGATTGAGGCGGAAAGTCTCTTCGAGCGTCGCTTGTTACGAGCCTCGGCCGAGAGATCTGTTGGTTCGTCTGGATTCCCTCCGCCCGTCTTGTATCGCATCAGGGCGGTGAGATCGGCCGCTACCGCCTGACAGAGGACATCAGCCAACGGCAAGGATCAGCTATCGAACAGCGTGGAAAGAGGAGCTGGAAAGTACGGTTTCGCCAAGATTGAAGGCGAGCTTGGTGAGCTGGCTTGATGGAGTGATGTAGAATGAGATGTTACGACCTAACTCTTTGCCAAACGATCCATGTGAACTCGTGGGCGTACGCGGAGTCTCATCCATGCTTCTGCAGGTGAGCAAACGCGGTGGTCAATACATGGTCATTGTGTGAGGAGCCGGACTCGCGCACCCTTGGCGGCGCGAGAATCGAGACTGAGTGATCGGTTCGTCCTTCGCTTTGCTGGCAGCTGAACCCAGGGCCAGCGTAGGGATAACAGGACGCGGCGAAGGTGCCGTGTTATCTGCTGATTTACGAGGAGAGACAAAGCCTGCAAATGCTGCTCGTTTCGTTCCCTTCTCCTTATCTGCTTCGTGAGTCCCGGCCTCCTCTCGCTCTTTCTCCTTCGGTTCGCTTTCGGTGTCTTGTGTCCCTTCCTTCTCGTCCTCCTTACTCTCCTTTGTCTCCTCGGCATCGCCCTCCTCAGTTTCGGACAACTCAGTATTCTCCTTGTATACTCTTTCCTTTTTCTCCTTCATACTCTTCGCCCGCTTCTTCATCTTCTTGATTCGTCCTCGCTTGATCACTAGTGGAGGTGGAGGAGGCGGAGGAATGGGAATTTGATATCCTCCGCTTCCAAGTGGATTCGCTGAAGTGAAGCTCAACAGTGAATCCGTGGAGATGCTAAGACTCTGCGCCGATAGCTGTACCGGGGACACACGCCCTTGGGCCCTCTGCGCTGATTCTTCCATCTGTATCGATAGAAGTAAGCATACTGAGAAACCATCAGAAGTGTTGGTTGATCAGAACGCACCCGTTTCAAAAATGCGTTCTGGAACTCTGCTTCCGCTGCCCTGTCGGCCTCAATTCTGTTTGTAGCATCATTGTAGACTTCAAGCATACGATTAACACCCAACTCTTGCACGAATATCTAGAAGAATAGGCACACTCGATTAGCTCGATCGATCATCATCATCTCCAACCGAACGTGACCAGCAAGAATCGCACCGTAGGAAATGGTTCGATGTCGGAGGAGCGAAGTAGGACAGAGAGCAGAGTGAAGAGTCCCACGCACTCACCCCACGGGAAGTCCTCCGAGCGGTCTTCCTCGCGCGCTTTCTTGAGTATCTCACCCATGAGTTTGACGAACTCGCGGCATCCTTCCGGGTTGTTGCTTAGAATGTGCCGTAGAATCTGCGGAACAATCAGCTTAGCATGGTGGTGCCGTGGTTCGGGTTCCTCAATCCTACCTTTCCAACAAGCATGTCCCTCTTCTGAGGTAGTGACAAGCTGGCGCTGGAGGCGTCCAAAGGCAGATCGGATGTGAACTCGGCGATCAATCCACTGCGGAGCAAGACAGGTTATGAAGGAGATACAAAGGTTAGGTGTAAGGCGTCGTGTCTTACCTTGCGACCAGAGCATCGAAAAGACCACGACGGATCCAATCCATCTTTTCATTAGCCAGCTGACCAATCTGAGGAGAGTCTCTTGCTCAGAAGATGCCACATCCAAACCAGCAACATTGAAAGGAGCTTACCTTGATGGCGTCAAATAGTTCTTTCAAGAACGTGTTCAAGCCTTCGCGCGGATCTGATTTTCGCTGCTGCATCGTAAACGAATTGAGGATGACGCTCAAGTATCAACAAGAACCAACAACTTTAGGATAGGAGTACCGTTCGCGACGAGCTGCTTCCGGATTCAGCAATATCTACAGTTTGTTCACCGGCCTTCTTCAAACGTTCGATGACGGCAGACTTCTCTTTCCCGGTGAAGGCCAATACATCAAGCTGTCCCTTCTTGCCGGTCTTGCCGTGCATCGGCAGCAGGCGAGGCGAGTGTGCGTGGAGGCGTGAGGAATTCGATCCCGATTCAGCCAGGTTCAATGGTCTGCTTGCCGGGTTGATTGCAACACCAAGCGCCTTCATCTGGGGCTCGGTGGCCTCTTCCATTCCAAGGAACTCTACATACCACACAGATGGTGAGTGCAACCGGTAAGCTGTGTGTTACGCATAGAATGATCGAGACAAGTACCAAGCAAGAATTCATTGAAGGAATTGATCGATTTGATGTCTTCTCCTCGTTTGCCGAAAAACGACAGGTTAGAGAAGACGATGCCCGCTTCGGCTGTTTCTATTTCATCCTCTTTCTTCTTCTTGAGAACCAATCGAGTGCCGTTGGCAGGATAGATGATATACTTCTTATAGTAGAGCTCGTTCTTCAAATCCGGACTGTACTGATCGAGTTGTTTCTCTGCAGTAACCACCGCACAGTGTAAGCCAAAGGCAAGAGCGCGCAGACAAGGAATGCTGGCGACTGCAAAGGCATTGCTTACCGACAAAGTTCTTGTTTGCCACGAACTCAGCAATGAAGGACTGAAGTTTAGGTAAGAATTCAGCGGTTGCTCGGATGTGCCTGTAAGCCGGGAAGCGTCAGTCATAGAGCAACTCTCTCGCTACCAGCATGAGACACTGTTTGTTGAACAGGACGTACGAGTAAGCCTTCTTCTCACATTCACATCGGAGTATGCCCTTCTTTGACGCCTTCACACTCAAGGGCGGCCCACGTAGAATTTGGGTGAACAGCAGCGAACTAAACTTGTACGTCAGGACCAACCTGGACGATGAGTGCACGCGTCACATCGGAGCGTTAGCGCAAGGAGGACCTTCCTTCACGTCCACCCCGACGGTGCATCGGAGGTAGCGGGCGTACTCGGAACGGGCCTGCTTCTTGATGACGTCGGGGTCGAGCCGCAGGATGCAGTAACCCGGCGGTTTGTCCTCGAACAAATTGACTGCGTGCAGCATAACATGCCCATGGTCAGCTTCACCAACAAAAAAAAAAAGAGAAAGAAAACCAAAAAGAAAGTTGAGATATGTTTAAAAATTAAAAAAGAAAATAGAGTGTGACGAACATAAAATTAAAACAAAGTACGAAAAGTGCGGACAAAAGCGACGACAAAAGCAGTTTTATTTTATTTGATCAAGAAAAGAGGGGAATATAGGAAGGGTATAAATCAGAATAACAAATAAAAAAATAAATCAAATCAAAAAAGAAAAGAAAAAGATGCGCGTCAGCAGAGACGATCGTACCAACTTGCTCGGATGAAGATATGTGGAGGAAGATGGGGACGTCCTCCTTGCTCCGCTGCACCAGACCCTTGATGGATGGTGTCTTGCTGTGCCGCACCACCAACTTCCCCACCGACATCCCTTCCTCTTCTTCTTCGTCGTCGTCTTCTTCTTCTTGTTGGTCAGATCCCTCCGCGGCCTCTCACGGGCCCCCCTCCCCCTGTGGTCGTCCCCCCCTTTGGCACAGCTAGGCTTCCCTTCCCGCCCCCCTGGCCAATCCAAAGGGATGTGTTGAGGGTTTGATGAACGCAAAAGAGCGAAGAAGACGACAGAGATGCTGAAGATTAGGAATTGGTGTCCTGGGCGTGTTTAACTCCGAACTATGAAATTGCACAAGAATTTGAAGTATGCAAGCACAGCACCGGAAAGAGGGACAAAGACTGGACGTGTGCAGGTTTGTTAAGTTTGCTCACCTCCCCCTATGGTGTCACTCCTTGCCGCTGATCCCCGCCACCAACCAGTCGAGGCCGTCGTAAAGTCCTGATGATGCACGCACACATTTATGAGAGGTGGGTCACAACGGAGGGATGTCAGCTCTCGAGAGTGTTGAGTGCGAAAGAAACAACGGAGGATGGCTGTATACCTTCGCCTGTCGTCGCGCAAGTGCCTACGATGTGCCATTTCTTGTCGAGAGACGAGAGTTCCAACGCCTCAGCGATCTCATTCGGAGGCATAGCCTTGGGCATGTCTGATAGAGAGTGTGTTAACGAGCAAACATCAAAGTAAAGAACGCCGCAGATCGGGATACCTTGTTTGTTCGCCAGCACCAAGAGAAATGTGTTGTCCAGCGAATCCTCCTTCATTATTCGGTGCAGCTCATCCCTTGCCTCTGACAATCGATCATGATCCGTGCTATCAATCACGAAGATCACTCCCTGTAGTCCGGACATCCATCCCAAGTGAGCAACAAAAGAAGAACAAGAACAAGAAGAGGAAGAAGGAGCTGACGGCAGCTGTCCACAGCGTACCTGCGAGTTCTGGCAGTAGTGATGCCACAGCCTTCGGAACTAAAGCGGCAACCAGTTATCAGTACAATCATGAACAATTTCACACATCAGAAGGTTTTAAAAAATACTCTTTTCGAAAATAATATAAATGGCAAATAAAGTAAACTAAATAAAGAGTCTCGGGGCAGTGTGGACAAGTACTTTGGCCTGACCGCCGGCGTCCCAGCAGTCGAATCGGAGGTTCTTGTACTTGACCGTCTCCACGTTGAACCCTGCGCGTTTTGCCGTTCACGGTTACAAAAAGAACAAGAAGAAGAGAACAAGAACAAGAAGAGAAGAAGAAGAGGAGAAGGAGAAGGTGTAGGTCCGGAAAGGTACCGATGGTGGGAATGGTCTGCACAAACTCGCCCAGCTTCAACTTGTACAGCACCGTCGTCTTGCCGGCAGCATCAAGTCCTGAATTATATAAAAAAAATAATTTTAATATATTAAGTGATGATTTACTTTTTGGAGACAAAAAGAAATGGAATATAACAACAAATAGGATAGGAGTCGTACCGAGCATGAGAAGCCGGACCGGCTTCTTGCCCAACTTTGAGAAGAGCTTGCCGAAGGCGTTTCCCATGTTTTTGATTTGATTTTCGATTATTAATAATCCTAAAATCTCTTTTCCGTGTGTCTGGTCCCGTTGGTCGGAAAAAGAAACGCGCATCTATTGGTTGTAATTCCTGTCGACAGAACGTTACCCCATTTTTTCCTGGTTTGAAGAGACGCAAAACTTTCGAGAATGTTTGGAATAACTTGAATCGGTGTTAGGTTTTTTCTGGGCTCCAGCGCGAATTTGTCCAGATTTTTCCGGACACCGTTTCTTGACAGCGGGGGAAGAGGGTGAGCTTGATGATGGTGTCTGCTCCGTCGGAACCCACCAATGAGCAGAAGCGGGAGGTGGCCGGCTCAACACGAGCGATGTCAGGGAGAAGTCGCCGTATCCACGCTTTCACGTAGAGCATGAAGGCCTTGAGGCCACATGTCTGTGGGTACCGGGTCACCAAAACAACTGTCGACCCACACATATATACAACCCCTTCTCTTCTTCTCAAAAAATTACCACCAGCAGTACCTCAACTTCACCAGGCGACCAGCAAGACAGTAACCACACAATAGACCTGTTGAGCCAGCCAGCCCCACCCACCATCACCACCACCAAGGACTTTAACAGACAAAGACAACCGCCACAAGCATAGGAGCAAGAGATGGAGAGTGCAAGGCCGAGAAACAGGTTCCTGGACAAGCTTGCCAAGGGTGAGGACATCGTATGCGCAGAAGGCTACGTATTCGAACTTGAACGCCGCGGGTACCTACAAGCTGGTCCCTTCGTGCCCCTCTGCGTGATCGAGCAGCCGCAGGTGGTCAGGCAGCTTCACCTCGACTTTGTCCATGCGGGCTCAGGTATATATATGCCTCTGCCCCTCCACCTCAACCTCAACCACCTTCTTTTTCTTTTTCATCTTTTGCTTCTATCTCTTCGTGCACCAACGACCACTTGCAGTCCACAGAAAACAGGAATCAAACGTTCTTGCGTTTCTCAGATTCTTCATTCTTGAAATTCTTTGTTTAGTGTGAAATGGGAGAATTTACAAAATATTTGAAACATGAAGTTTCCTAACACCGCGGTGTTGTCAAACTCCAGACGTGGTGGAGGCTCTGACGTACTACGGCCATCGGGAGAAGCTGAGGCTGGTGGGCAAGGAGGATGCTGTGGAGGAGCTCAACCGCGCCGCGCTGCGCATCGCCAAGGAGGTGGCGGACGAGACTGGGACACTGTTCGCGGGCAACATCTGCAACAGTACGTGCGACTCATCACTGATGGAATCACTGATGGCACTGATTCATGTCTGACTCGACAACGTGCTCGCGTGTATGTACATCTCACAGCCAACCTGTGGGAAGGGAAGGATCAGAGTGCCGAGCTCACCTCTCAGATCAGGGCCATGTTCACCGAACAGGTCCGCTTGGCGAAGGAGGCCGGAGTGGACTTTGTGATCGCCGAGACATTTGGCTTCCTCGGGGAAGCGCTGCTGGCAAACCAAGTGATCAAGGAAGAGTTTGATCTTCCTTCCGTAGTGACCATCGTCATTCATCAGGATGGCAAGACTCGTGATGGCTTCACTCCCGAGGAAGCGCTGCTGGCTCTGGAGGTGCTTCACTCCTTTGCGATGTTTGATTGCCATTTAATCCTGACGTACTATATAACACTAGCGAGCTTCCGCGGATGTGATCGGATTCAACTGCTACCGTGGTCCGGCGACCATGCTGCCGTTGATTGAACAAGTAGCCAAGGTCATCAAAACACCTTTGGCCGCACTTCCTGTTCCCTATCGAACCACCGAGAAGGAGCCCACATTCTTCTGCTTGACTGATGATCAGGTACGCTTACCTTCTTGCGTCATAGGCAAAAGATTGTACTGACGTTAATTGTGTAGATGCCCAAGTCGACCATCAATGGAAGGCCCTTCCCGGTGGCGCTTGACTGCAAGTTATGCACCCGCTTCGAGATAGGTGAGTTCACTCAGCGCTGCAAAGAGCTCGGGGTCCGCTATTTCGGCGTGTGCTGCGGAGCAGGTACCGTCTTCATTCTCCCCTGTGCTTGGCATCTCCCCTGTCCTCACCTTCTTTCTATATGTGTGTGCGCTCAGGGCCACATCATATTCGAAGTATGGCGGAAGCGCTTGGGCGTCAGCCGCCAGGTAGCCGCTTCACTCCGGATATCTCCAAGCATTTTGCCTTTGGTACGAACAAGGTGCTCAAGGCCGTCAACACTGAGCACAAGGACAAGTTGTGAGGATCCGCTATCTCGATCCGCCTCCTCGCCAAGCGCCAGTTTTAGTTCATTTTGCGTGTATAGATTCTCAAAAGGTGGTGGCACGTCTTGAATGGTGGTAGGAACAAGTGTGTTTAATAAATGATCAAGCCATGTGTGATACTCGCTGACTCTTAGAAGAAGGACGCCACGGTGCGAAGAGCCGACATGAAGAAGCCGGACAGAGGGGATCCGCTGTTAGTCTGCTGGACGGTCACTTGCGGATCGTACCAGATGCTGTTTGTGGCCGAGCTGAAGGTCATGATGATGTCCGAGTTGGAACCGTCAACGTTGACGGACACGCCCACATCGCTCTTCTCGACGCCGTCATAGATGGCAGAGTTGGCAAGCTTCACCGCAGTGTCCTCCTGCATACGTCATGCCGAGTCAGTAAAGAACGAAAACGAAAGCGAAAGCGAAGGGACGAAGAGGACGCACCCCAGGGTACGTGAGAGTAAGCGTGGCGGCGTTCCAGTTGGCCGTGAGGCTCGGGTGCAGGAGTCCCATGGTGAGTACCAGCTTGTTGGACGGGGCGTTGAATGTCCATCCGGTGACGTTGATGGTCCACTTGAAGGAGTTGGGGACGGCGAGGAAGTTCTGACTACCCACGCTGTAGTCACCCGATGCAAGGAAGAGGTGAAGGTAGGCGGTCAGGTTCGCTCCGTTAGGCAACTGCGCTTTGAAGGTCACCACCCTGGCGCTGATGTTCTCGAACTCAACGTCATCGGGTAAGGTGAATGTGAAGTTCTGCGTCGCGAAGGTGTTGTAGCATGTGCCCGACGGGGACTCGCACAGGGAGTTGAAGGATAGGGTGTACTTCTCGCTCTGGCGCTCGGGGACCCAGAAGGTGATCTTGCCCGACTGTCCGGCCACTTGGACGTTGAGGTCGCCGTTCTCCACTTCGCTGTCTCCGTAGACGAATCCAACGATGCAAAGCATCACAATCAGGATAGCGAACAGCTTCATGTTCAACAAGAGAGTTGTTGATGATGATGATGGTCGGGATCGTTGTAGTCGTAGTGTGTAGTGGTGAATGAGATAAGTGAAGACAGTGTGTGCTAGTTCATTAAATAGTTGTGATCCAGGTGGACCGCAAGCTCCGCTGCGGCGTGATAGGTTGGTCAGCTGCGAGTGGATGGATTCCTATGCGGCAGGGCACAACCCAATCGGGTCAGGAGGCCCGCAAGACCGTGGTCGGTCATCATCCACAGACCTTCTACCCAGGACACGAACGTTCCAAGTCACACAGCACTATGAATGTCTTGATTGCGGGTAAATGCCAATTTTACTTTTTCTGAAACAATTTGAAATTTCCGAAACACAAAAAAAGGAAACGTCAAAAAGCGGAGACATTCGATCAAGGGTGGGATAGGTGCACCAAACGCACGCCTCCTAGCTAACGAAGGGGGAAGCAGTTACATGTTAAGGTCGAGGAAGTGTTATGTAGGCAGCATGATAGGAAACCAACCTATGTGCCCAGATCCTGATCTAGGCGTGTCTCCGCGGCCACTTGTTTGCAGGCAGTACAAGTGATAGTTTGACCGGAAGTCAGAATGAACGGAACACCAAGACATTGCGGGGGAGGTTTGTTGGGCACGGATCCGGCCACCATGGCACGTGAGATCTCGGAAAGGTACTCTCATGCATGATCAGCGATGTCCCAACGCCCTCCTCCGCTGTGTTTGCTGCAGATGGGTGAGTCAAGGAGGTAACATAACCATGAGGCGTTCAGTAAGTTCATGTTAGGCACCACTGCATGAAGAAGAGATTCCCGACATGCCGATGGCGTGTTGATGCTTCATACGCAACATGCTGCAAGGATTGTTTGCCAGGGTTCCGTTCTGCTTGCAAGGTTCCCTGGCCCCTCATTTGCGTGGGCACAAGATGGAAGATATATACTCGCTTGCTGTTCATTAAATTGGTCTATTCATCACACCAAGTTAGATACTACAATATGGAGAGAACTTAGATATCCAATGAATCCCCACAAGCACATCACTTTGGAAGTGTACACAGCCACTCAACCACCGCTTTGTGTCGTCCCACAGCAGCGGCGCCGATGCACTGTGGAACATCCAACTCACACCCATTCGCGTGCATCCACTGGAGGACCTCCAGATGGCCTTGTGCTGCTGCGGCGCGTGTGGCCCACTGATCCCAGGGACACTGATGCACGTTGCGAAGCCACTTGAGCACTTCGAGTTTCCCACTTGCTGCCGCTTCCACGGCCACGTAGGGCTCTAAGGGGTTGCCTTCGGCCAGAGCCTTCTTGATGATCTCGATGTTCCCGCCGCGCGCAGCCGCCGAGCACAGGCCCCAGACGCGCCAGGTGTTGCGCTGTAAGGCCGCCATCCAATCGATGATATGAAGGTGGCCTTCAACAGCTGCCTTCCTGGCCATCTCCCCAGTCAGCCTCACCCTATGGAGGGAACGAATGTGCTTGAGCACAGGTAGATGGCCACCGGCTGCTGCCTGCTCAGAGGCCTGTGCGTAGTCGATCCCATAGCGACCGTTGTGGTCCAGCCACTCGAAGATCTTCAGATGGCCGGCCCGCGCCGCTGCATTCGCGGTCATCCCGTTGAACGGACAACATCGTGTGGTTTCCATCCACTCCATCATCTTCTGGTCGCCTCGTCTGGCTGCCTCCATGCTCACGCGCACGTCCATCGGGCAGCCATGCTGGTAAAGCCACTTCATCACTTCCATCCTGCCGGTGCGCGCCGCCGCGCGCGCTGTCTCCACGGTGAGAGGACATCCATTGTCGCGCGCCCACTGGAGCAGCGGCATCCACCCGAGGCCGGCCAGCCGCGCGCTATAGTCCCTCGGCGCGCGCAGGTCGATCTCTCTCACAGCCTCCTGCACCAGCGCGTAGGGCGCCTCTGCCACCAACGGCGGTGGCGGCGGCGGAGCCGGCGGCGCGCCCGTCGGCACCTCCGTCGTGGCGGAAGAAGAAGGAGACTCAGTGTCAGTGTCGTCGTCCTCACGCTGCTTCATGTCGAGAGACGAGAGCAAGACGCCGTGGCGCCGGAAGTAGTAGCGTTGAAGGCCGCCGGCGCGGCGCAGCTCGACGAGAAGGTCGTTCCACGTCCGACAGACGAAGCGGCACACGACCCAGCTGGCGAGGGCCTCCTCGGCCATGATTTGGTCCATGATGAGGGCCAACACCTCCACCGGCAAGTGCTCCACGGCGAGGCATTCCTCCACCAGCTCGAGATGGTCACGGTTTTCTTCTTCGAAACTCTCTGGTTCCATCATAGATGAAGGTATCTTATCTTTTCTTTTAGTGTCTTGTCTTTTCTTTTTCTGTTTGGTCTTGTGATGGTTTTACCCACATGTCCCTTGCATTGCACGGTCTTCAGCCGCCACAATTCTGGTAAGGAATCTCAAGTATGTATGTGAATTTTTTTGAAGAATGCATTTCATATCCCGAATTCCAAAGCTGAAACCTGTTTTCTAAACTCTTACAAAACGTGCCTCTTCTGGAGCCACCAAGAAGGAAGCAGTTGGCTCTTGCAATCCGTGTTAGCACGGCGTTTTGATCTGCTCATAAAGCTGTTTGATCATAGTTTGTACTAAACCAACCCTGTAGTCTCCCGCTTGGGTCCATAATTGTTGTCTGTCCAAGGCCCACTGAGGATACGGCGCAATGTCTATGCTGCTCCAGATAACAATAATTTACTACCTTGAGCATCTTTACAGCTGGCTTCTGGCTGTTCATGGCAGCCTCCACTAGCACAGTCCAGCTCGCATGATGAATCCCATTTAAAGTTGACTAGGGGTTGAAGTATATCGCAATGTGCGTGAGCACCTCCATCTGCTGTTCCTAATCCTTACACTCAGTATAGGTCCTTAAGTGTGGTCATTGAAGGAACCAGGGACGAACCGTTGATCAGGTCAGGCTCTTGTGTGGCCATGCTATCGGGAGTAGGGAGAAGCTCATAAGATCGGCCTGCCGTCCATGCGAAGCGACCATTGCTTCCCATGCCTTCATGAGAGCAGCAAAGCTGTGTTGATTGGGATGCACGCCTGCTGCCTTCATGCTCTCGAACACCTCTCGTGCTCGTTGTGGCTCTCCAGCTCTCACGTAGGCGTGTATAAGCGAATTGAAGCTCCTTACGTTGGGTTCGATGCCCCTTGCTCGCATGTCGTCAAACAAGGCCTGTGCCTTGACAGCATCACCGCATTGCGAACAGGCCAAGATCATGGCAGTGAAGGTAATGCAGTCGTGTGCCCCACCTACAGGCTCGACCTGGTCGAAATAGTACTGTGCCTTTTGCACGTTCCCTCCTTGGCTCATGGCTCTAATCATGGCGCTCAATACATGCACATCGGGCTTCTGCGAGATGTCATATGGTGAATTGACCTCGATCAGCACAACATTGGAAGCTGACTGCGTAATGAATGAACGCACGTGGCCGGCCTGCACCATGTGCTCGAAAAGCTGCTCAGCATCGTGCGCTCGGTTGAGCTTGGCCAAGAGAGGAATCACTGCACTGCACACGTCGGGGCTCATCTGGGACTTTTCCACCATCATTGCCACGAGACTGTCAACTATCTCTCCTGCCTCTCCTGTACGTACGCCACGAGCAAGTATCCACATGATGAGTTGAAGGCCACACGAGAAACTCTGCTGGTTATCAGACACAGAGACACTATGATTGTGTGTAAGGTGGCTGTGTGCGTACGTTGGTCAAGCTGTGACCATGAATGTTTGATCTGCTGTGCAATGGCCTGCACCTTGATCGCACGCGGCTTTGTGGGTTGATCAAGCACATCACTGATAGCCTCCATGATGCTCCTTCCCATACTGCTCAGTGCATTCTTGTGTTCTCCCCCACATTCACCTACTTCTCCTTCAGGCCCCTCCTTGTTGGCGATGTCTTCCTGCTGTTGGATAAATCATCATGAATGTCCATCAGAGTCATCAGGACCATCATCAGCGAATACTAGATACCCTTGTGCCGTGCCGCCGTCGCTCTGACGTACTCGTCGTCGTCGCACTAGCCGTGCGCGAAGGAGGAGTAGGACGGCTGCATGGGGATGACGACGAAGTCACACAGCGCGTGAGCCAAGTCGGGCTACTGCCGGCACTACTCGCCAACATAACACTGCGCTCTGCTGTCTTCGTCAACAAGGTTCTCCGACTGCTCATCCTGGCCGCCGCCGAGCCGGCGCCCAGATGAGACGCGCGGCAAACGGCCACCCAAGGGGGTCTCGCATAGCAACAGCTGCTTCCTGCGAGGACCGCAGTACGCAGGCCACCACCAGCACTATTAGGTCGTGGGTGCATCATCACGTTCGTTCTCACCACTCTCTCACTCCCCTTCTCCGCTCCGGGCAAGCAACGGTTTCCTTTTGTTTTTTTGTGATTGGGCAAACGTTGGCATTTCTCACAGCAGTGATTGAAATTTCCGTGAATAAAGCGGAATTTCTCCAAGGACAAATATTACCTCCTTGTCATCGTCGTACCACATTGATTTTGTTGAGTTATATTAAAGATGTTCAATTCTCTCCATAAAATAATCTCATGGCAAAGTCAAAGAAGTAAACTCTATCTACAGTGTCCCAAAGTATAGATCGGCCCACTCCTCCCCATCAACAACACCTCAGCAGCCGCATCCACCGCCCTCATCACTGGGCACAGGTGGATTACGAGCGCCGCCTCCACCACTTCCACCACCTCCACCAGCAGCGCCTCGCGGACTCCTTCCACCGTGGCTAGGTCCCAGCTTGATCCCGTATGTCTGCATTGCATGTAACTTGGTTGGTGCGAACTGTTAGAGCGCCTAGTTGGAGGGGAATGGATACCTCATTTGGGATGAAGACTCCCTTCTCTATGTTATCGTGAATGATTTTGGCTGACCGAAGGAACGCCTCTTCAACGTTCTCCGAAGTCTAGAAAATTCCACTGTATGTGAGCACACATTGCTTATGGTTCATTTGTTGGATACTGCGCACCTTTGCAGAAGTCTCTAGAAACAGGAGACCATGCTCAGCAGCGAAGCGTTCGCCCTCCTCTCGCGAGACTTCGCGCTTGTGTTCAAGGTCGGCCTTGTTGCCACACAGCATAATCACCATGTTGGAAGATGCATGTTGTCGCGCATCCTCCAGCCACAGCAGCAAGTGATTAAACGTTTCTGTGATTCAACGTGAGATCCCATCAATGCTGACCAACGAGAGAAGTAATGGGAACAAGAAAAGTATACCTCGCCGTGTGATGTCATAAACAAGGAGCGCGCCAGCTGCACCGCGATAGTAGCTCCTTGTGATGCTCCGGAAGGACTCTATACAGCGAAGAAAGAAATGTACATTGATGAGGACCAGCATCCCGAAACAGTGAGATGATGTTCATCCGCACCTTGCCCTGCAGTGTCCCTTTATGAATGCAGAAGGTTGGTTAGAATTCACTCACGTAGTTGAGTACAGTGATTCACATACCAAATCTGCAGCTTTATATCGTCGCCATTGATCTTGACGAGCCTGGCCTGTATCCCAATCCACACGCCAAAGCAGATAGACACATACGCATGCACGCAACACATCGGCAAACACAGCAAGGTCGCGTCAACATTGTCCAGTCATCGCCAACGACCGTGCATTACAGCAAAAGGATGGTGACGTACGCCGAACTCGACACCAATGGTCTGCATAGAGGAAAGCATTAGGATATATTATTTTAAAATAATGCTATATTGGAAAAATAATAAAAATAATGAAGGGACGTGTACAAGATCGTGAACGGGCTGGAAGCGCTTGTCGGTGAACTGCAGCAGCAGGCAACTCTTCCCCACTGCCGTGTCTGGCACACCACGCCAAGATGCAAACGTGACAGATTTAATTTAAGTAATAAGAATATATTTTCTTTTATCTGATTTGCCTCTTGATTAACGTACGATCATCAAGAGGCAAATCAGATTGAATAGAAAAAAAAAGAAAAGATTATGTACCCCCGATAATGATGTATTTGAAGAGATATGCGTAGCTCATGGCGCGTCAGCTGCTACACCCTCTCGATTGAGTAGTTGAATCTATGTGTAGGAAATTTGGTATCAAAATGGATGCGTGTAGGACCAACTATGCATACGTTCGTGTTCCTCCTTTCTTCTTCTTGCCTCTCTTCCTTCCCTCTACACGCACCTTGGCCTTTGGGGTTTCTCCTCTTCCTAGGCAATACCCTCACCAAGAAGGTGGGAGCAGCTACACGGAACGACGTGAACGGTGGCGGAATGGTGAGAGGAGAGCACCTGAACTATTCCCCCGACAATGCAGGAAAGCCCTGTGTCGAACACCGTTCTTGGAAGGGCGTTCGATCTCTACCTCCACGACAACCACAAGAGCCGCACGCGGGTAAAACAGAACAGCTGCTGGCCCAAATCCCACTCGTGTGGTGATGGAGAGGTAGGAGGACGACGTTATGATGAGAACAGCACGACAAGGACAACACAGGACTCATGTCTCTCACGTATGCATGGGCACGAAGAAGGAACATGGCGTGCAACCGCAAGGACAGGCAATACTGCTGTTGGGCCAGCTGATGCAGCTACAGCTTGATGCACACATAGATCTCAGCTTCACTTCAGCATGAACTCAAGTTGATGGTTCCGTGGTATACAAGACGAGATGGTGAGGGATCAGGGTGTCCGATCCACACGGTTATTTGCACAGTGGTTCCAGCATGTGGTAAATTTCGATGGAAAGGAAACGGACATGCTGGGTGGCCGAAGTACGTTACAGGTCCAGACCAATGGCCACTTGCCACGCGAATTCCCAGGGGGTGCCATAGCAAAGGCACGTCCCGTGAGTTGTATGAGCATGGAATTACCAGACAATCCACAGAAGAGAGGTCTTACCAACAGGGAGCCACAGTTGCCCCATTCCTCTCATATGCTGTAATCGAGTTCATACACATACTTACCTGTCGTGACTCAAGTATAAAATTATCATCCGCATCATGGAAGGAATGATTACCCTCTTGGTGGGAGTGTTGATGCTGTTTGTTCCTCTTCATAGCCGGGTTGCGTGTCCCGCTTCGGCGTCGCCCTCATCTACGGCGGGTGAACAAACGACGCCTTGGGTGGTTGCAGGTACCGTCTCCCTACCCCTATGCACTTGATGTCACGAACGTGAATGTGCGAAGTCGTCATCAAGAAGCTGAAGTAACTCCATTTGATACCGACATGAAGAGGTAACCGGACGCCTTCACGTTGCTCTGCCTGTGGAGGACAGTATGGAATGTGCCGCAGCTGCTCACGATCCCCGCTCCAGGGACACGAAGGAGTTCTGCGAGTGCGCCCTAGGTCGAAAGGATAACTTCTTGTGCGAGGTACTCTTGATAACCTCCCTTCGTTCTCAGTCCTTGTGATAGGCAACCTAATGTCTCATCTTCAGTACGAATGCACATGCGACGATCAAGGCTGCCATTCATCAGCATGCGGTACGCCAAACTTTACTGCTCTTTCATGTGCCGTGTAATGTAGCGTCATGTGCTGACCTTTGTTCATCCACTCAGGCATCACGGATCAAGCCAGCATGGCGCTTATCGCCTTGGCCTTGTTCGCCATTTCTGCTGTAGGTTTCGCTTCCTTGACGATGTGCCATCTCGCTGTACGACGTCGGCCACAAGGAGCTACACCTCCCTCTTCCTACTATCAACCCGGTGCCGAGCCACTCCTGGTGTAACAAACTGTTCTCGATATCTTCCCTGCTTCTTCAACGCATGTCCTCAACCGCTTGTAGATAACCTCATATTTTTTGTACGATTTCGAAACGATATCAAATCTTGCAAAATGAAAATTCTGTTAGAAGCCCGAAATATTTCATAAATTTCGGCGAGGAAAAGGAAAAAGACAGAACTTTTCGGCGCGCAAGTTCAAGACGTTCTTTTTTCGGCGTTCAATCTTCTTTCTTAAGTCTAAAAACCCAAAGATCGGGCCACTCTCTACACATCTATCTCTCTCTCTACAAAAATCTGATGGCGGCCTTGCTTCTCTCGCCCGCCTCTTCTCTACTCAGGAACGATGCATCGACCGTTCTTCCCCCATTGCGAGTCATCATCGACACGCGACCTCGACACACCAAGCGCGAGGTACGACTAATCGCGAAGCATGAATCAGCTGATGTTGCCACTATCATGTCCCGGCGATATTCGGTCAAGTCCTCTATGCCTCCACGTACCCGTGCCATTTCGCATCGACCTCGACCGATCCATCGACGTGCCACCACGTCGTCATCTTCGCAGCAGACATCAACTTTCCGAGGCGCGGCCAAGCATCAAGCGCGCAAATCCCAGGCTTACCGTGCACAGAGCCAAAGGCATCATAGGATACGTAAGTATCGCGATGGTGATGTGGATGGCGGCATAATGATGCTTAACACCTCCTTTGTTGATCAGCAAC
Organism: Acanthamoeba royreba; assembly: GCA_000826365.1. Classification (NCBI taxonomy): domain Eukaryota; phylum Discosea; order Longamoebia; family Acanthamoebidae; genus Acanthamoeba; species Acanthamoeba royreba. The sequence continues at coordinate 27,985 of CDEZ01021110.1, forward strand.
TTAACAGGCCCATCACGCCACCGAGCAGCCCTGGGTCGGACAGCGAGGAGCTGTTTGTTGTTCCGATCGAGCTGCAGATGTTAAGCGATGTTGCCTCCACTCACACCACCGCAGGTGCGACGTGCTCGCCGAGCGAGACCGCGGTTCCGAGTTATCAGCGCTCCGCGCTCGAACAGGAATACATTGCCAATCCCTACGGCACCAACTCGGCCCTGGGCGACCGCCTGCAACTGCTCACGAGTGGATCGTCTTCCTCGACTAGCCAGGAGGCGCAGAGGCACCTCCCGCGGCTGGTCCCGTTTTCGGCTGATGATGTGGAGCCACTTGTGTTTGACGAGAACTGGGTGTGGGACTACGACCAGGGTGAGCAGCAGGACAGCGCTGATGAATCCTTTCTGCCTTGCGGCTCGCCGGTACAGTCGTCACCCTATTGTACATATGCCTGAATATAATCGAAAACTATTTGCCATGAAACTTTATCATATCTGGTATCATGATGTGCGCAAACTTCTTCGCTAACTACATCTCTTGTAGGAGAAACAGACAAGTAGACAGGAGTATGGAAGATGCATTTGTAAACGTAGCTTTGCTAACATGCACACTCTCGTTTGTCCACGCTTAGTGCGCAGGATGGGCGAGGTTGTGGGTCAGTTGCTTCAGATCAAACACGGCTCCTGGAGTTGACGACAAACCAGAACTTCAGGAACCAGGTACGCTCAGATCTTGAAGATCAAGTATAAGGTACCTTGGCAGGCCTTCTTGCACGAGCCATCACGAGGCATCTCGAACACGGAATCGGACTGTTAGGCGGCGCGCATGCACGCAAAGAAGAGAGAGGGAGTAAGCGATCTTGCGCGTTCTCTGATGAGTGCAGAAGTGAAACGTAAGGCGGAGACAACGTACCACTGTCGTGCGACGGAAGGTGTTCCATTCAAGAGCGGTGGTCTTGTCAGCCAGGGCCACAGGATCCGAGGGCGCCGACTTGGTCTTCACAGTCTCATAGTAGATGTCCTTGTGGGGCGTCTGCGTGTGTGTGTAGGTGCACGCGCATGAGTTGTCTCTGAATTGATGGATGCTTACAAGTAATCAACTGCAGGGACGTACGTTGAGCCAGGCATTGGTCCTCTGGTGCTGGTAATCCTTGATACCCAGGTACGTCGCATTGTCTGATGTGTGTCGTTCATTCATGAGTGTGAGCACATCACTGATCACAAGGTACATAACTGAAGGAACGGCAAGGCAGGCTGCGTGCGTACGGAGCCAGTTCGGGCCGGTGGCAAGAAGGTTAGGCATCAGGAGGCAGCACAGATTGTTGCTCTCAGGCGCGTACAGGTAGCACTGCATGACCCCATCAATCATGACAGAACTCACACACAAAGAAAGAGAAGAGGGAGAAGGGCAGCTCGGCATCGTACGTTGCCGTCACGCGCGAAGATAACACGGCAGAAGAAGTTACGGCCGAGGGGGCAGTTGACGTTGTCGATCCTCAGCTGCGTGGTACGGCCGTTGCTCTTGTAATAGTACTACAAGCATACGAAGTGAGGTCGAGCGGTCAAGACGCGGAAGATCAACGAGGATGGAAGTTAGTACCGTGCCAAAGTTCAGGAGCGCGCGGTTCGACACGTTGACGAAGTTCCACTCCGACTGCCTGCAGTAGAATGAAACAAATCAACAAATCATCGTTCCACCCCCCGAAAGATGGCGGTGAAAGGAAAACATTCACACAAGACGACGTACCACTGCAGCGGCCACTCGGGGGCGGCGAAGGCACAGGCCACGCAAAGAACGAGCACGAAAGCGAAGAGGGACGAGCCGGCAGACACCATGACTAAGTCAAGACACACAATGACGGACGGAGAAAAGAAAGACAAAAATAAATAAATGCGATTGTGTCGGATCCTCATTTCGCGGTCGACCAATCAAATCGTCGCAACATATTCCGGAAGGAATGTTGAATATGCGTGTTAATTAATCATCCCAAACAGAACATCATTTTCTTCACACACATCAAAAAAAGACATAAAAATGGCGCAACCCAATCCCTGGAAGCAGCAGGCCAAGGTGACCTCTCTTTTTTTTCCCTTTGCATGGATTGAATGTTTCAAGTGAGAGATGAAGTATCAATTTTTTTTTAGAACCAAAAAGAAAAAGGGCTGCACAGCTGACTGACTCTTGATGAACCCCAAATAGGTGAACGCTGCCCCGGCGGGAGCGTCAGGCCTCAAGAACAAGTTTGAGGACATGGGCAAGCCTGAACCGAAACCGCAGATCATCCGCGGGAAGACCACGTACATGCTGCTCTTCTTCCTGTTCTGTTCTGTATCGTTGTCTCTTCTCTATGTTTGGTGGCCACTCACCACTCCGTTGCGATGCAGGTGGTCCTCTACCGGCAACTCGGGTGACATCAGCAATCAGGGCAAGTTCCAGAAGCAGCACCAGAAGCCCAAGCGCAGCGACTTTGGTACGGGGATCCCTACTCCCTTTCACTTCATATGTGAAGCACTCACCCAAGGCGGCTTGCTCCCCACTAGGTCCGGCGCCCTCCCTGTCTGATTTGCCATGAAGAGACAACCCGCCAGCTAGGCCGATGCGGTGGTTGCTTTGGTCTTACTGATCATGTACAGTGTAGTTGAAAGAATACACACACACACACATACGTCACACATCATTCTTCCACATCACACACGACTCTGGCCAGAGGAGTGTGGAATCACGGGATCTCAACAGGACCCTCAGCCGTGATGTTGCTCTTGCTTGGTCGTGGAGCGGAACGGCCTTTACGTCCCTTGGCGCGGGTGGGAGACGTCGCAGTGGCAGCAGCAGTGGCAGTGAAGGGTGATGCTGCCGTTGCAGAAAAGGGTGATAGCAGGGAGGCTGACGATGAAGGCGATGTAGCAGAGGGCAGTGGTGATAAAGTAAAAGGAGAGAAAGAGAATGATGGAGTCGGCGGGGACCCGTTTCCGGGTGGCTCGGCAGTCTCGCTGTTGGAGGTAGGTGTCGCCAGACTAAAAGTGAAGATAGATGGCGTGGTGCTTGTCGTATCAGAAGCCTCGCTCGCTGTTGTTGCTGCCGGCTGATTGCTCTCCCACGATAGGACGAAAGTTGGCGTTTCCGTCTTGTTTCCTTCCTCACCTGCCTGCGCAGTCTGACTGCTCTTTTCCTCCTCCTTTTCGGATTCCTCACTCTGGACAGGTGTTGGTCGAAGGCTGATGGCGTTCTCCTGTACTTCTGCAGTACCTGGTTTCCATCGTTCTTAAGTCAATCCTTCCCTCATCAGAGTACATGAGAGAATGGTGGAACGCACTCTTGGACTTGCGTCTGCCTTTTCCCTTTCGACTTGAAGGGCTGACATTCTCCGTCATGAACGAGAGGAAGGATGTTGCCTCATCCTTCGTTGGAGTTGGTAGAAGGAAGGGTACAGGAGCCTGGGTGCATTCAACCCTAAATGGACTTCCCTGTAAGAACACCAGCATAGAGTGAGCTTAAACCACACTTGAACTGCACTTGGGATCCCTCGTACCGCGATGTGCGTAAACTCGTGCATCACTTCGATGATGTATGAACCTTCCTCCTCGATCTTATAATCCACAAGATAGACCTGAGTGGATGAGGAAGGTTGGTCTCTGCGCATGAGAGTAACAACACATGGAAATGGACGTACGCCTACTCCCTGGTCGAACACAGTGATCTCGTACTGCTGTTGGCTTGTCTCAGCTGATTCATGTGGAACGAGGAGTGAGACCACAGGGCGCATGATGAAGAGAAAAAGAATGTCTCGACGCACCAGCCTGAATGATCTGAGCTTTGAGAGCAGCGGGAGGCGGCGCATCGGGCACAGGCCAGCTTTCCTCTTCCTTCATACGAGCCTGCTGCTCTTCTTCGTTCTCCACTTCGTATTCTTCTACAAATGGATTCGGTCTCGTTTGCTTAGTACTCGAAGAAGTGTTCTCTGCCTCAGTTGCGGGCGCAGTCTGGTTGCTCTCATCGGGCTTAACTGCTTGCTCGGTGTTTACCCGAGACTCGCTTCCTGGCAGGGCAGCACGACGTCTCACTCTAATGAACTTGGCATTAGGCTTGGCCGTAGGCGAAGCAGCCGTAGTTGGAGAGGAAGATGCAGAAGAGCACTTGGTCGTAGCGAGCTCAGATTGACTGGTACTCTGTGACTTCTCTTTCGATTCATCTTCGGCCTTCTTGATAACCACTCTGAACTTGTCTCCGCCCCTGTCGAGCGAATTGTTGTATCTGTGCATGTGTCAGCCGCAAGCTACTGTCTGAACTGTTGTTTTGCATCAAGCTTACCGATCCTTGGCCTGAATAGTGAACGTAGCGTGACGGCCAACGATTGCCTTCTCGAGCCCTTCGCCGAAGGCCACGCAACTAGAACCAGAGGTGACCGTTGACACTGCTTTCACAGTGAACGGACTTCCACTGATATGCATGTGACCCAGCAGCACGCTAACGTAGAATGTACCCACCTAGTTACAAATCATCAGCGATATGCTCACCAACACCTGCCAGGCCTAACATACCTGAGTGTGGGTATACCGCACGCTGTAGGTTCCGTCCTCATTATCAGTAACGATCCCCTTCTCCGCACGCCAGTCCATATGGAGGAATGAATCCTCTTCCTGTCGTCACTTGATGTAAGCATGGACAAGCTAGCACAAGGTTCTTGTTAATGGGTTGAAGGTTTACCTCTGTGGTGATGCGAACCATAAACCATTTGCCACCCGAACGGATTGGACGCCCCCAGGCATCACGCGCTTGAATGGTGAAGGTAGCCTCATTGTAGATCTCAGCTCGTTTGATGCCTTCACCGCTAGCGGTACACTTGGTAGCTGCGTAAGCTACAGGCAAAGTCAAATGAGCTTTTTCAGTTGAAGCATGATCAAAAACTGTGTACTTACCTGGTTCAACACGCAAAAAGTACGGAGATTGCGCGATGGGTTCATCGCCCAGTGATACATGAATGGAGTAACGGCCAGGACGAATCGGTACAAAGCTCACCTGCAAGATAGCGCACGAGCGTCGTATCAACAGACGGACATGTAACAAAGCTTCAACAGTTATTGTACCAGATAGGCGCCATCGTTGTTGCCCAATAAATGGAGAGCTTTGATCCAGCGGGAAGATCCCGATCTGGTGATGACCGGCCTATTGGCATCGCACGCTGCACAGAGCAAGGCCTGCCGAGGGAGGATGCTAAGATACAATATTTCTTAAGGATAAGTGAGAGATATACCTTGCAGTTAAGAAGTGTACACTTCTCACATATCCAGAATTCGTCCTCTTTGCTCTCAAACCATTGTCGTTCCGCCTCGTCATAAGGATCTGCGCCCTGAGGAAGGCTGCATTCATCATCGCTATCTTGATCCGCTTTGATATCTTCCTTTCTCTTCTCTCCTTCCTCAACAGCTTTGCCCTTCTGATCCCCTTCATTCGCTCTCTTTTCTTTCTCCTTTTTCTTTTCGTTGACGTCGCCTGTACTTTCTCCATCAGTCCCGGTCGGCTGACCCTCCTCCGGTTTGGTGTCGTCACCAGTCGCTGCTTTTTTGGCTGCAGCAGCTGCCTCTTGCTTTGCCTTTGCCTCTATTGCTTGTGCTGCCTGACGGACCTTTCGTGCGGCTCGCTCTGATGGCGTCTCCTCAAGAATTTTCACCTTGAAGTTGTCGCCTCCTCGAGTGCAAGTATTGCCGAACTCATCGTAAGCCTGTGCATGCCCTCTACGTCAGCACGTGCACTTATTGATCTTCTGCTGGATCAGTCTTGATCATGTACCTCGATTTTGAAGAAGGCAGTCTCGCCTTCGTAGGCCCTTTGCGCCCCCGCGCCACTGATCGTGCACTTCTTCGCACAAGCAACTGTGAAGAAAACCATCAGTGTTAAGCGGCGTACTCCTCACTTGTGCAAGCAATATTGCAGTGTACCGTTCTGCTTGAATTCCTGCAAGAGTTCCGGCGAGAGCTCTTGGAAGCCCTCAGTGCGAACCACATGCTCCCTCTACAATAAGCCATCACTAGATAAGCGCTCCTGCTGAGAAAAACTTAGGCAGGGAGAGTTGTACCTGCTTGAGCATGTAGTTCATGGCAATTGTACGCAGGTGATGAGTCTGATATCGGTGAGCCATTTCTGCAACCAACAATCCTGGTATGAGCGCATGTGGACCAGCTCTATCTGGGCAGTTCGTAGGTACCGAGGATATAAGCAGCGTTATCGTTAAAGATTCCCTTTTCCACGTAGCACTCGCATTGCTCTTGCAGATGGGTAAGCGTGTACTGATTGGCCACCATCAAAAGTTCCACCACGTTGTCCTCTGCCCACCGCAAAGAGTGAGCTCAGATCTAACAAAAGCGAGAATGAAACAATGACTAACCTGTGATCTCAGTTGCTCCTGAGTAGATGTAGGTTAACAGAGCAAGAAATACGGGCAGAGAGATGTCCTGCACATCAATCATGTCCGCCTGGAGAACAAAGTCAAACCATTGTTAAGCGGCTGAAATGGATGTCATTCGCAGGGCAAGACGCGTCTGTACCTGTGATTCCTTCATGCCTGATGAGAACATCGCCCTAAAGTGCTCACTGCGAACGCACAAGATAGCCTGCAGAGGTACGAAGAAAAGTGGAAGTTGAGTAAGATGGTTTCGCTTGCAGTCAAAGCAATGGAGTACCTTGTGCGCTGGGATGACCTCGCCCTCGACGGTAAACGATACGTCGGCGAACTTGCTATTCTTGATGAATTTGTACAAGTCTTGATTAAAGGTGTACTGAACATCATCATCGAGATGCGCCACTTTCGTTTCCGCTTTCTCATCCTGGGGGTCTGTGAACCTAACCTCGTTTACTACTTGGCTGTCATTAGCCTTATTTGCCTCCTCTCGTTCTTCCTCCTTCCGCTCTTCCGCATGCCCTTCAACCGGTGCTGTTACAGGTTCTGTTGTTGCTGTTGGATTCGCTTCTTCCTCAGTGTCGGAGGTATCTTTCTCTTCTGCCTTCTCTTGAGTCTCGGTCGTGCGGTTCAAGAGTTTTGCTGTCGCTGATCCTGACCCTAGGTGCGACACAATGGCCGCGGCTAGTGCCGGTTCATGTTTGGCGACGAATGCCAAGGCCTCCGATTGTGTGGTATCGAGAGTAGTCAGATTAGAACTCTCGCACATGATGTGAAGAACAGCCACGCTCTTGAGGGATTCTATTATATGCGCCCAGAGTCCTCTCGTTTCCGGCTCGCTGTGTCCTGAAGGTGTCGTGCGTTCGTTTAACTTCTTCCATCTCTCCAGTGCATTGACCAAATCAAGTTCATCCTGAAATAGAGCTCGACATCTGCGCATCACACAGCAATGAGTCGAGTTGATGTCGCTGATTCAGCACATGATTTGCGTACCGTCGCTGCAGAATTGGCAGGCAATACTCTATTCCGACTGACAACAGATTCAACAGCAGGTCTTGACAGAGTACGCGAGTTAGTGGATAAGTATCCCTTGCTGGTAAGGTATCATGAGCATACCGACGTCAATGTCAGCTTTGGTCGTGTCTGTATAGAGAAAGTAGAGAAACTGGCTGAATGTGGCATAGTCCATGCCATCGATATACAAATCTGTGCGAGTGAGGTCTTCGTCGATGATCTTGGCCAACTTCGCGCAACGGGCGGAGAGCACGGCCTGAAATGGGGATCGTCCGTTATGGTCATTCAACACATCTTCGCCAAAGATCATTCTACCTTGTGACACCGAAATGGGGGTTTGGATGGCTCTTGTGCGCAGTGTACGTTGATGTCAGTAAAGTCGGAACTCTCCAACAGCAGCTTCTCCATATCTTGCCTGATGAACACGTAACGTGACAGAACAAATGTGAGTTGAAGCCACCTTATCTTAAGTTCTAATGTTTGGCTATACCGCAGGAGAGATATGTTGGGATCCATGCCCACAACGACTACCGTGTGATACCAGCCGCACGCTACGTGTTGCACATAGCGAGACACAAGGCTGTCCACCAGGCGAGGGATTTCTTGATCTTGTGTATCGCCGTGACCTGCAGGATGCGATTGAGTGGCACTCTTCCGAGACCGAGCGTTAAGAATAAAAGGTAATACCAAGCGCTCCCTGTGAGCCTCCTCCGAAGGTGAACACTCGACCTGCATCGGTCCGCACAGCTGTATGATAGGCACCACATGAGACTTCAATTACTCTTTTTCCTTCTAGCGCTGTCGTGCGTCGAGGTTCTGTCGTGTTCTTGCGATCGCCATGTCCTAGAGGATGGCGGCAAAATCAGATCCGCTCCGAGCAGGACTAAAGGAAGGTTGGATACCGAGCTGATTCCAAACGGAGGAACCCCATGTGTACAGCTCCCCAGTGTCGCTGACGCAGGCCATGTGAAAGGATCCGCATGCAACGGAAGCCACCTTCTTCCCCTTCAACGCTTCAACTTGGCCAGGATCCTGCAATGGAAGAGTTAGCGTCATCAAGTGGTGTAAGGGGAGACTGTGTTACCTGTTTCACGTTTATTGTATGGCCGAGAGGACCGATTCCCCAGGTCCACAAGCCACCATCATTCGTCACAGCAGCTGCGCATGAGTGGTGAGCGATCGTCCACCTGTAAGGTTAAGCTTCACCAGAGTCACTTACCTGAATACATTTGTCCAACAGCAATATTGATGACTGGTTTGCCATCGAAACTCAGCTGTCGCCAATTGTCCATGTATTGCAGACTTGGTGGTTGCATCTGCTGGCTCTGGTACACTGCATGTGCATGAATCGCTTGTAAGTTAAGCAAGAACTTGTCAACAAATAAAGGCTGACTGGGTCCATGTACCTGTTCCGTCTTCAAGCAGCAATAACATGTGGTCATCTGAGCAGGCGATCTGGTGAATCACCTTGAGTCAGTTCTCCATATCCAGGAAACCTTGAGAGCAAAATTTTAACAGTCGTACCTGCTTGACCCGTGGTGCCGGCACGTCGCCACTCAATAGAAAGATCTGGATGAGTTTGTTCTCGGTATGAAACATCACCTGTAGGACGAAGATGAATGGATCAGTTCCGCATGCGGCAACATGGAGCTCCTCCAGATCACGTTGTTGTACCTCGCCCGATTTGAGCAGGATGGCCGAGTGATGTCTCTGACCACAGGAAACCTGCACGGCTTTTCGGGTCCTCAGGGTGTGCAGCACGCCTGCAAGCGGAGTGTTGGCCGCCCACACGCGACACTCGCCATTCTCTGCAAGGGAAAGCCATGTTAACAAAAACGCATGATCAGCGCCGCGTCACCAACGTGTTCTCTCTTCCAAAAGAAGTCTTCGCACCAAGAACGGCCCACGTCTGGTACAAGCCGGCAGAGAGCTGCTTGATGCGTCGCTTTCCCGGCAGTGTCTCAACCTGCAATTTCATTTTTTTAAAATTATTATTATGCATTGTTGCCATTCATTTGCAATTTGCAATTAATTTAGCCTTACTTCGATAATTGTTTTAAAATAATGCCAAGAAAATGTTTGGATAAATATATTCGCAGATCAGGACAAAAAAAGAGTTACCAGTGTCGGGAAGGGTTGAGCAGGCTCATGAGTGCCTGCACATAAATTACATATTTTAGAAAATAAATAAATAAATAAATTAAATTAAAAAAGGAGAAAGTACTTCGTGGGCAGCCGAACATGTACACCTTGCTCTCCTCTGCACAGTGGAAACAGCACAAGATTAATCCACGTTTTGTGTGCCAGAACCCCAACAACAGCTGCACCTAGTTATCCTTTTTCGTTTTTTTAAATATAAAAATAAATACTGGCACCCAAACGTACCCATGGTGTGTTGAGCGGACGAGCAGCGGAGCAAGGAGTGTCTTGTTCTTCTTCTTGTTCTTGGCGCTCACCCCGTAAAAAATGGTGAAGAAACGGTTCAGGAAATATTTAAGTAAATATTTACTTGACATTCATGAAATTCCTTCATGCGTATCTTCTGGGCATTCACACTAAATGGACTCATCATTGTTGGAGTTTACGGAGCACTTCCTTCCTTAGCGTCAACCGAGGAACGGATTCTGGGGGACAGATGCTAAGCAACCTACCCAGGTACCTACTCCATCCGGTCTCTGGTGGATACGATCTAGGTGGGGTACTTGTATCGTTGAAAACGATAAAGAACTTAAAGGTGGTGTCACTGCCCAAACCTAAAACCTATGAGAGGGAAAAGAGAACCTCCTATTCAAAACTTGCAGGTAGCATTAAGGTGAAACGAGGATCAAGGAGAAACGAGGAAGCGACCAAGTTGGCGGTCCCAAGTGAGCGTGACACTGTTGGTTTTGTCGTTGAATTGGACCTGCGTGATTGCAGAGCGCGCCACGCGCCTAAGGTCCTGCGTTGCGGTGCCAGGAACGAGTGATGCAGACCCAAGGAAGACGAAGAAACTCGGCTGGGTGGACCACACCTCGTACTCCTCGGCCAGCAGCAGGCACGCATAGAGAGGAGTCAGCGCCGACCACTTGTCGTTGAGTGTGATGTCCTGCGACACGCCGAAGAAGCCATCAAGCGTGTCGTTGTTGAGGATGGCGAGCTCGTTCTTGGCCAGCCACTTCGTCCACACCTGGCGATCGAAAGAGCCCAGACGGAAGTCGTAGAGGTAGCCCGTCTCGACAAAGCGCCGCCACGAGCCGACGAAGATCCGCTCACCCTCTTGAAGCTTTGTCTGGGAGGCGTAGACCGAGAGGCCGGTCTCATTCCAGGAGATGTAGTTGTGAGAAAAGACCTGACTCAGAACGCCCCACACGGAAGACCAGCAACC
>CDEZ01021111.1:0-15985 GCA_000826365.1 Acanthamoeba royreba
TATATTCACGATCGGGAAGCCCCACATCCTGGATGGACGCCCCACGAATAACAAGCTAATGAGACAGAGGAGGATAAGGAGACATGAAAGGAGGAGATAATTAGGAAAGGCCGCACGCTGCGAGCCAACTCTGGGCAAACAGTTGGCGCGAGCAGCACGCGCAGTTTGTGCGATGTTTGCCGATGTTAGTCGACCTTGATGTACGAGTAGATTTGCTTGACGAAGTAGTAGCACGCAAAGAACCCGATGGTACCTACAACGTCCCCAATAAGTGAAATTGCCGAAGACAACAGGGCACAGGACGCATGGTACCCGTGAGGAGGAAAAACTCGAGAGCCATGATGCTCGTGTAGCCGAAGTAGAGCATGGCAGATACAAACTTGGTGATCTGCAGCCTCGAGAAGAAGTAGAAAACCGAGTACAGGAACACATAGAGTGCAGAGGCGCCTGAAGTAAGGAAAGCCCTCCACCACCAGTGGTAGTCCTATTCATCATAAAGCAGCAAAATAAGAAACTGGATCACACGCTCAACAAAGAAGAAAGGGATTTACCTCAGAGCACAATTGGAAGTAACACATCACGATCGTGATCTCGGCGCAGGTAAGAATGAGGATGACGAAAACGATGAAGAGGAAACCGAACAGGTAGTAGAACTTGTGCAGCCAGATCGAAGACAGAATGAAGAACAGCTCGATGAAGATGGCGCCGAAAGGAAGAATACCGCCCATCAGAATGGACACGACCGGCTTCATGTACCACACCTGGCGTAGCAACACGATCGAAGTGCATTCAGATAAGCATGCTATATTGGTCGCTTTTAGCTACTGAACGTACCTGCTCGGGAATCTGGCGAGGAATCTGGTTGACTCTCACAGGAGGCTTATCAGCAGGTTTCTTGAAACCGAAGTAGGATCCCAAGAAAGTGAGGGGAAGAGAAATACACAGCCACAACCCGAGGATCTGTAGAAGAGAGAGAATTAAGCCTTGACTAAACAGCGTGGCCAGCACAGACGATAAGTACCTCAATAAGAGTGACGAAGGGGACGGCACCGTAGGTCTTCTGGCCCCAGATGATAAAGTTCAGAACGAAGAAGATGGTGAAGACAATTGAGGGATAAAGAAGAGCAGTGGCCAGGGTGTTCTTCTTCCAGGACTTGCCCTTGAATAGCTTGTAGATGCGAGCCGAATAATAACCGGAGCAGATGCCCATAATCACCAGGAGAACCACCATGGCAGTCATGAGCGCACCGCGGTTAGCGGGCGAAAGGAAGCCCAGCACAGCGAAAATCATCGTGACAACGGTCATGGTGAACACTTGAACACCGTTGCCAACGGACACTGCCAGCAGCATAGGGTGCGAAGGAGCACGGAATACGTCTCCATGGACAAGCTTCCAGCCAGTCTCCTCCTGTAATTGCGCCTTATAAATAAATGTATGGGAAGACAGAAAGGCAAAACGGCATTACCTGAGCCTCCTCGGGGCTCTCCGCCATCTCGCGGTAGCGGCGCACGTCGGCGTAGAGAGTTCTCATCATGATCATGGCCACCATACCGGTGAGGAAGAGCACAATCATGAGCGAGTTGATGATGGAGAACCAATGAATTTGGTCATCTGTCATCAGAAGATAGGCGTCCCAGCGCGAGGCCCATCTCACGTCGGATTCTCTCCAGGTGACTGAGTAGGAGAAGACCACGGTCTGCTCGTCCTTCTCCTTGTCCAACACAAGAGGGCCCGCAACAGTGGTCTTTGAGGAAATCAAGGAACACATAAAAGTGAGACAGCTGTGTGTCTAGGAGTACGCGCAGGTAAGAACGTACAGAAGAGGGGCAGGTCTGGAGTTGCTCGACGTCAACTGGGTGGGCCACGCTGAAGGCGTGCACTTCCACGCCCACGACGCGGATACCCTCGTAGTCGGCGGGCTCTTCGTGGAAGCGGACGGTGATGTTGACGTGGTTATTCAAGTGAACGGCCTGTCCCAACTTCAGTCAGTTCTGATATTCTTTTAACCATGATTTCGAAAAGCAAAAAAAAAAGATTGATGAAATTGATTGGGAGGGAATACCCCTTGCACAATCTCGCCTAGCGGGTACCCAGCCTCATAGGAGTGCTGCTCGTTGCCGTTGACATCGAGCATCGTCCTCCTGGTAGCAGCCGGCAAACCATCCACGAGCCTATCGATCGCAAGAGGATTGTGAACAGGTCCACCAGCAATGTGTGTGTGCGAGCACAAGACATCAATCCGAAGGACAGATGGTTGGATCAGATGCGGTACCAGTGGACGCGGTACTCCTGCTCAATGGCCTCAATGAACTGTTTGGTCTGCACCTTGTTCAACTTGACCGAGCACAGCTTCGTACAGCCCTGCGCAAGCTTGGCATTGATCTACCATAGAGGAAAAAAGAAAAACAATCTTAGCATCCCAAAGAAGATGCCGTGATGTGACATGTGACATCATGCATCCAAAAAAAAAAAAGCAACAAAGATAACATCTCCCAGAGTCGAAAAGATGGCTGCAAGGGATTGGGGATCGTCAGGGGAAGGTAACCTTGTATGGGGAGTTCTCGATGAGATCACCAAGTAGCAGCTCACCAAGATTCTCTCGATCATCGATGATCTCTTCGGGCTTGCAGAAGGGCAGGTCGTAGTACCTCATGGGGAGCTGGGTGTGCACGGATGTGAGCTGATTGACCGATATCGCTACATCTTCGCCCTCCTTGTAGTCCATGGGGGCGACACCGGGCAGGTAAAATCCCTGCGCTTCATGGAGGGCCAGAATGCCCAAAAGGACCACAAATGCTCGCAAGAGCTGGTGACGGACCATCATTTTTTTAAAAAAATGGATGGCTGTGTAGAGAGAACAAAAGAGGATGAAGATGGGGGTGTGGCTGGGGTGGCCTTTCTTCGTTAGCTGACAACGTGGCGACCTTCTTTCCCTCCCACCTTTTTTCCCGCTTCTTTGCGGGGAAAGCTCCGAAAGACTTTTCTCCAAAGGAAAATCAAAAGAAATATAAAGGAAGTCGCCAAGGAGACCGGGGTCTTAGAATTGCAGTGATTTTTCAGCTAGTTCTTCGCCAAGAATAAGGTTTGTGTCGCTGGCTTGCCCAACCACGCCTAACTGCTGCTTGCCTTCATTCTTTTGTTATTATTATTATTTTCAGCAACGTTCGTTACACCGGTACAGGTTCTTCTGTTTCCTTCAAGCCCCTCCCTCTACTTTGACCCCACTTCAAGTAGTACGTACTGTTCCCTCTTTTATATATTACTTTGTACTACAACTGTTCGCGTAGCGCTATAAATCTGTTTTCCATCTCCGCTTCTTGCGCTCGGGAAGGATCTTCTACCCAGGAAGAAAGAGAATGATCTTAATGTTTCGTGATTGGTGGAGAACACTTATCCCCTACTTGATTTTTTGTCTAATTTTTTCCTCTTTTGTCAATTTACAGATCAAATGGCCGCCGTCCCCGATCAATTGCGTGAACTCCTTAAGAACACCAAGGCCCGCGAGGTACTCCCTCAGAAATGGGACCTCGTCTCCGTCCACACCACCGACTCGGTCGGTACTGCCTTCAACGTACGTTCACCACCACCACTTCCTTCCGCCTTCTTCGTCGTCGCCGAGTTGAGGTTTGCTGACTCAGTTGTGACTTTGTCGTCATGTAGCTGATGGCGGACAAGAACGTGTATGCGGTACCGGTCTTCGACAAGGCCGGGGAGACCTTCAAGGGCTTCCTGAGCTTCAACGACATCGTGCACCACATTGTGCACTTCTTCGTGGCCAAGGCCAAGCTCGCGCACCCCGACCTCGCGCAGGACGTCCACAAGCTTATGGCTAAGAGCGTCTTCCACCAGACCGACGCCGACAACATCCAACGCAAGGTCTTCAACCACCCGCTTGGCGACCTCGTTAGTACGTGCCTCACACGCGAATTCATTGACTTAAGTCAAGCGCTTTACTTACCCATTCTCGACGTAATTCTACAGACGTCTCGGGCCGCAACCCCTGGAAGACGGTGCACGAGTCGGCCTCGCTCCAGGAGGTCGTTGACATTCTCGTCAACGAGAACGTCGGTCGTGTTGCTCTTGTCGCTGATGTACGTATTTCCGTCGCTCAAGTCAACGCATCCCTCCGCTTACAACCTCCCTTCCCCGGATAGAATGGTCACGTCTCGGCTATCGTGTCGGAGTCCGTCATTGTGCGCCACATCGTTCACCATCTCGACAAGTTTGGCGGTTTCCAGGATGCCACGGTATGGCTGTACTCCTCAGGGGTCCAACTTGCAGGCCCTCTTTGCTGATTGAGCCTCTCTTGTATTGCGCGCAGCTGCACGGCGTTGTGAAGGGATCGCCCTTGATTGAATCTTCTGACTACGAAGAGAGCACCATCGCTTGCTTCGCTAAGCTGGACTCTCACAAGGCCTCTCACCTGCCGCTCAGCTCGCACGGCAAGCCCCAGGGTAACCTCTCGGTTAAGGATATCAGGGCCGCCAAGGACAGCTTCGAGAGGCTCATCCAGCCCGTGGGTGAGTTCATTTCGTTCATCCGGCAGCAGAACATGAAGGCTGTGCACCCTTACATGCACGCCAACACCACCGATGGCTTTGGCAAGACCCTCAGCCGCTTCGCCGCCACCGTATGTTCCTTACAGACGCGCCTTGCCTCGTAGAGCAGATAACTAACCCAAACATTCCACAGGGCGTGCACAGCATGTACCTTACAGATCTGCCCCATGAAGCGCTCGAAAAGACCTCTTCATACCCGCCCGTGGCCATCATCACGCTGCACGATCTCCTGGCTCCTTTTGCTTCGCACTGAGCGTAGTCCTTCCTTTTCCTCTCTCGTCTTCGTTCGAGCTAGCTGCCTCGGAGCTCCCTCAGTGGAGGGAAGCCGGACATGTCTTCCTCCCCCACAAGCCACATTCCTCTTCCTCTTGTCTTATACTACAGCACACGCCCCCGTAGGTGTTGTGCTACCAAGCAATGAAATGAGTTATCGGTACCTACACGATGCCTATCTTCCTCTTCCTCTCCGAAGTTCTTCTCAGGTACCATCGACTTCAAGCAAACGTAAAGCTGACGGAGATGCCATAGTGATCGGAGATGAGCTCCTCCTCTTCCCTACCACGGTCACCTGCAAGCTGGCCTCTGACCTCACTCTGCCTGCTGGCGGCGGGCTTGGTGGGCCACTTCTCCACCCGCATCGAGTCAGGTATCACCTCCACGCCGTGGAAGAAGATGTGATCCAGGCATAGGTAGCGGTATCGGTCGTGCGTGACCGGGAAGCCAGCGCTGTGCTGCTCTTCTTCTCCGCTGTCGTTCCGGTAGGCGCCCTCTTCAACAATGTGCTTGAGCGGACGAAGAACCTCCTTGGCGGCCTTCCACTCCGCCTTGCTGTGAATGCTGTCGATGTTGAGGTCGCCGCCCATCAGGATCCACGCTTCCGGGTCTTCTTCGAGCTCCTGCTCCATGTGCACGAAGTCAGACGGTCGAGATCATTCAACTAACATGACACTCCCTCCTTCATATCTTGGACAGGAAGAACCAGCGGAAGCCGGACCTTGGCGACAAGTTCCTCCATGACTTGCTTGAGCTGAGCCAAGCGAACGTCCGGGCTTCGAGCATCAAGATGGGCAGTGACCACGATCAAGGGTTTGTCCTTACCCTCAATCTGCAGCTTGGTGAGCAGTGCGCCCTTGAGAGAAACCACTTCCTGCAGGTAACATGGTAAATGGTTTGGTCACCCCCTTGTGATGTCAACACGCTAATGGTGAAAGTGTCAGCACCGTGATGCTGCGCTCCTTGAAGAAGATGGTCTTGGATTCCACGATCGGATACTTACTCAGAATCAACAAGCCTGGCGTTCGAGCATGCCGTGCCTTAACCAAACGAATCCAACACAGACGACAGATGATGATGATGATGATGATGATGATGATGATGATGATGATGATGATGATGATGATGATGATGATGATGATGAGGGTGCTGTACCAGTGTCCTGCTGGAACCAGGAGGGTGGGTTGTGACTGGCCTGATGATGGTAAGGCCACGCCGCCACGATCCTGTCGCGCCACACTCCCGCAGTGCCCCAGGGCAGGTGGAACTTGAACAGCTCCTGCAGCATCACCACATCATATTCCTCCACGTGCTCCAACAGTCCTGCATTTATGAATTATTTTTTATTTCCATGGATTCATTTTTCTTTTATTTACGAAATTAATATAATTTTAGTTATGATTTTTCATCTAGAAAAAGGTCGGTCGCAGAACCCTGAACTCGAGCTTCACGGTTGTGGTAGGAGTGGCCCACGAAGTTGTGAATGTTCATGTTTTGGGTCAGCACCCGGACCCTCTCTGGCACTCCCTGCACGTGCTTGCTTCCTTGGTCGGCACCTCCCCTACATCCGGTTTCCCTGTCGTCTCTTTCCTCCTCCATCGATACTGCTCCTACGGGCTCAACAGAAAGTTAGAGCTCGGAGTCAAGGGTAAATATCTTTCGGTGAAGTCATGATGGTGGTTCATTGTACACTGCGGATAGGAGGAACAGAAATGTGTAGGGGAAGGGAAAGTGGGAGTGTGGGGTCATCGACCGCTAACTGCAGTCCCTCGCGCGAACTCGCCTCTGTTCTGAACACAACAAAATCCCAACCGCGGGGCTGTGTTCGAAGGAAGAGGGAGGAGTGTGTATGTGTTTGGCTTAGATGGTTGACGAGAGTGTATCATCGGTACTCTCCGAGAGGGACAAGTCGGCCGAGAGGTCGCCCTGGTGAAGAGAGCGATGAGCGGTCATAAGCACAAAGAGGTCATCTAGGGGATTGTACCTCGTCGCTGGCCGACACCGCCTTGAAGTCCTTGGATATGGCTTTGAGGGCAACGAGCGGATTCTTGACAACCACCTCCGCCCGTTTCGGTTCATCTGAATGGTCTTTGGAAAAGGATTCAGCTATAATGAAGGCAAATGAAACAGCTACCAGAAAGGCTATACCGGCTGGTTCATCGAGACCGTGGATGGGCTCCTGCTCGAGTGAGCGGCGGTGGAGGGATTCTTCGTCCAAGTATCGTACATTCTTGAGAAGGGTAGTAACTGTTCCATACAAGCCGTTTAAGAATTGCGCAATCTCTCAACAGAACAAGCGTGCATTGCACGTACCAACAGGCATTTCCTCAATATCGTAGGGCACCTTACGGTAGGCCTCGAGTTCGAGAATCTGTTGTCCCAACAGAACCATCTTTTCAAAGTTGGGCAGCTTTTGTGGCTCATCGTATGGCGAACTCGGCTCCGACATGAGCGTCTCGCAGTTGCCGTCGTTAATGAAGGTAAGATCACGCAAGAACACGACTATTGATTCAATGGATCAGTTTATGTCTGACCGTTAAAGCGAGAGGAGTGATGAAGTACCCAAGTACGGCACTATCGGTTGCTTGTCTCGGTTCTCAGCTAGAATCTGTCTGTAGTACTTGAAATTGCCCAGAGGCGACATCACCTACACGAAGCCGATGTCAGCCACCGTTCACCACTGCGTCATGCGATGAGGGTCATCTACCTGCTCAACGCTGGCAAAGAGCTCGGTGTACTTGACAGGTAGTCTGCTCCATACCTTCTTGAGTCGACTCACCGAAGAGCAATTGAGACCTGGATGTTGGTACGTTAGGGTTGCCTCCGAATCAGGCAGGAAAAGATTAACGAGAAAAGTACCGGCCATAACAGCCATCAGAGACTGAAAGCTGTTCATTCGGTAAAGGTTATGCAGAACTCTAATGTATTGCTTTAACATGTCCACTTGATCCTGAATCAGGGCATCAGCATTGACCATTCAATAGTAAGAAAACTAAAGATAGCGAAGAATGTACATTGAGCGAGTTGGCAAGGATGATGTCCGTTGAGACCATGCCGGACCACATGTTGAACTGGCGCGCTAGGTGAGTCAGTGTCGGAGCCACCTCCTCCTTGTTGGGTCGGGTCCAATTGGAGAGGAGCATCTCCTCAGGCTGGATTGCTGCAAAGCACGCGGCATCCAGGATAGTCATCTGCTGCGCGATAACCTGGATATGAATGAGATAGCAGTGAGCACTTTGTCAATCGACTGGAGGACGAGGGGCGTACCCGCGGTGGATAAGCATGAAGCGAAGCTGGAAGACTGGGCGATATGGGCACAATGTCGCCTGACGAAGAGGAGAGCCCCTTCCCATACAGAGGCACCTCTGCGGAGGACGCATCCGGATCGAACCTGGAATTGGAAGACGATACCGAGCTTGTAGACGACGTGGGTGATGACCTGTAGAAAGTAAACGAATGTAAGCATGAGAGCTTCATGACGCTACGAGGTTGACAAGAGGAGAAATACCGAGATTCCGACTCAGTCTCCTTGGCCTTAGCGACAGGAGCGTCGTCTTTCTGTAGAGGACAAAGATATGAGAAAAGCGTCACAGGATGGCAAACCGTTCAGCCACGAGGTACCTTTCTCATGAACAGCAGCTTGAATTGATTGGCATCTTCAGAGGGCAGAGACTTGATAAACTTGGTCAGTTTCTGTTGTAATAGCCGAGATTGTTAGTGCGAGAAGCGGCAAAGAATACGCAACATTCGTACGGACCCTGAACAGTGTGGTGTCGCCGTTCTCCGTAAAGTCCTTGTACGAGAAGCGCCTGATCCACTCTAGCAGCAGGTCGAGTGTCCTGGTTTTTGAGAACAGCGGTTAGTAGGAGCCCACCAGGAAAAGTGTGCGTGACTGCAAACCTCTTGCGAAGCTCGGCCTTGGTAACGGCAGGCATCTTGTCCTTCTCCTCAATTATCTTGAAGACGTGCATGAGCGCCGTCCAGAGCTCTCCTGGTGTGCCTGTATTGAGAGGAGACGTAAGTGTCACGAGGCCAAGTGGGGCCAATAAAAAAAGGCCAAAACGGGTAGGCGCTGGCATTGGTCGGAAAATTGGGTAATTAAGGTTGTGTCACGGCACGAATTTAGATAAACTGTCACTCATTAACAAAAACGGTCAAGAAGCGAGATGGGCAGCGCAAGAAAGCGTACCGTAGGCACGAAAGGTGATGAGGAACGAGGATACATGCTCGTTCACTGAGTTAAAGATGATCCACTTCACGATCTCCTCGAAGGTGCCCGCACGAAGCTGCGGTCGGCCTTCAACCTGCAGAAAGAGGGGAACCGGTGAGAGTTGTTCTCTTCGGTTTGTGCTGGGCGGTTGTGTGAACGTACGATCTCGATGAGTACGTCGTTAGAGCGCTTGCCGCGTCCGGATTGTCGCTCCTGTTCCTTCTGCTCACGCCAAGTACATAAATGGAGTTACCACCCGGGTGCTGCAGCGTAGCAAACGTTCGTTTGTGAATGAGGACCAACCTGTCTCATTTCCTCCAGTCCAACGGCACCTATCTCGTTGTTGTCGGCTTGGTACGCTTGCGGTACTGCACGAGGCAACAAAGCAGCGTGTAAGTGACGTAAGCGTCGAAAACCTAACCTACTCCCACGCACGCACCGTTGTAGTTGCAGGTCGAGCCACCCTTCTCCTTGAACATCTCGATGGCCGCCATCTGCGCTCGTCGTCGGGCCTCCTCTTCGGCCGCAGTGTTCTTCTTTCCATTTCCTGATCCGTTACTCTTTCCGCTCTTTCCGAACCGCGACAGCAGGCCGCCGCCGGCGCTGTCGGACTTGGCCAACGGCTGCTTCTTGCGCGGGCTCTTCGGCGGCGGAACGACGTTCTCCGAGCTACCATCGTAAACGGGGACTGAGTCGAAGCTGTGCCCTCCTGCGGCGAGCGTGTCGACTTCGCCCTCGCTGGACTCGTCCGACGAGCGCAGAACCGACGGCGAGGAGGTGTAGAGCTTCTTCGGCGCCAGTCCGCCGTCGCCATCATCGCTGCTGGCAGAGCTTCGTAGGCCGGGGCTCGTCTTCGTCGAGGTGATGACGTCTTCCTCACCGTCTTTGTCGGTGGAGAGCGTCATGCGGCGACCCGTAAGGGCCGCAGCACGCGAAGGCGAGCTCGACGGGGAGCCGGCGGGCGAGGCGGCCTGCTGTTCGGCGAGCTTGGCTTCCCATAGGGCGAGGCCCGAGGTAGGCTTACTGGCGTCGGCCTTGGACACGGACTTCTTCTTGAGCTTGCTGGCGAGCCTCATTCTGGGCGTGTGTGTTGTTGATTGTTCTGTTCGTCGAACTCAAACTAAGTTGACGAACTGAAAAACCTTCTTCCTGGAAGTTGAAAGGATGAAGAAGAGGAAGACGGGTCCTGAGACACTTGTCCGTGACGTGAACAGTTGAACTGAACTCAAGGTCCACCACAACTACCACCACCTGGTTTCAGTCCGTCAAACACCCGATTTGTGTGAGTGGGAAGAAGCCGAGAAAACGAAGAAGACGAGGAAGGGGCAAGTAAGCTGTGATGAAGAAGTCAAAGAGGAGGAGGACGAGGTTGACGGGTGGAGCAATTCAAACGTCGAAGTGAGAGAGGAAGAAGAAGGACTGTTGTGGTGTCTGAGAGTTACGTGTGTGTGGGCACGAACAGAAGAGAAAAGAGAGAGAAGCCTGTGCCTGAGTGGCTGGCCGAAGAGGGGGGAGGGAGTCAAGTCGTCGACACAACGCAACGGCCACGCGGAGGCGTATGGCAGACAATGACTCCTCTTATCGGAGTCAATTAGCCCCAAACAGGGGTTGCCGTATCCGTAAATAAAAATACAGACGTGCGCAGAGGAGACAGGCACCAACGTTTGTCTCTCAGCCTCCCCCTCTCCGAACCAGAGGTCTCCGAGGAGAGAGTTCGCCCAATGACGGACCTCGGCAGACAACGCGTCATATGGTGGGGGAGTTACGCCAGGGTGGGCGCCCCAGGTGGCTGTAAGTCCCAGACCCGACGTGTGTGTGGACAACCTCAGGTCGGGTTGTTCATTGCGTGGCCGGGCAGATGAGCCGCCAGGGGAAGAGGATGAGTGATGCAGTCCCCAGGCGCAATTTAACTCCGAAAAGGAGACGAGGGCGCAGGAGAGCACGATCGGACCACCCGAAGAACAGAGGAAGAAGAAGAGGGCCAGGATGAGAGAAAAGTACCAGGATAAGGGGGCTTGACGGGATCGGAGGGATCAAACTGCTGGGAAGCCTCAGACGACCGAACGGGCTTCGTTCACACCACCAACGTTGTCTTCTTCTCTCTTCGACTTGATGGGCAGAAAACACAAGTAATTGAGTTGGCAGGATTGACGAGCAGAAAATCGCTACTCGCCGAGGAGATCGCATTGGCGAGCTAAACATGCCACGGGTGGACTCAACTCCACTGCAACGCGACTACCTTTATTGGTGACGACCTCTGGTTGGTTGCGCTATTGGCTCTGTTCTGTGTATCCTCGTCCCCGTCGCTCCGCGCAGGCGACCATCAACATCCCAGAACCATTTCTGAAAATTTGAAGAATGTTCATGGAATATCGCGCTGTATTCCTGGAATTTTAGTACAAATGTGACGAACTGGAAAAGCTGAAACACGCGAGGTGGAGGAGAAATAAAGAAGATGGAGCATCAGGGTGCGGACGAAGTGGACGTGGTGGGGTCCATGTTCCCAGGCCCAGAAGGGGAGCCGCCATCTGAGGTCAGTGTCGCCTCAGCAGCGCTTCGTAACGGTCAGGCTTCCTCGTTCTCCCTCAGTCTTCCGCTTCTTCTGGTACCACCGTTTCATTTATTTTAATTTTTATTAAATTCTGGTGTCACTCTTTCATTATTATTTTGAATTTTTAAGTTGGGAAAAGAAGTCAGGATACAACAATCGGAGCTAAATGTAGATATCCCTTAACTTAGTTCACCCATCGTATCCATACTCCTCTGCACGTGTCACTGTGCATGGTCACGCTGCCTAGTGACCTCCACACTAACGACGATCCCACCCGGGTGGCTGGCATGTACCTCAGGAAGACGATGGTGAAGGGGCAGGTGGCGAGGTGACCATCGAGCTCTCGTGCACGCTTCCGCCAGAGTATCCTACGCAGCCGCCCACGCAGCTGGCGGTACGCGAGGGCCGGGTGCAGCCGCGGAGCTGGACGGAGAAGAAGAGACCGATCCTCTCGCGCGCTGCGGCGGACGAGCTACAGGCGAGGTTGGTGCGGCATCTTGACGCGCACTGCCCACCGGGAGAACCGCGACTCTTCGAGGCCATCCGTTGGCTCCAGGAGAATGCCGCCGCCAGCTTCACGTGGATGACTGACACGACTTCCACACAGAAAAGCGAGGTACGTGTGCATGAATGCGTTGGTCCATCTAAGCTGAGTGATGTGCAACACTTACGCCAACGTTGACATCGTGACAATGCAGAGCGATGTGCCTGGATCGGAGCGACATTGGCTGTGGTCGCATCACATCTACGGAAAGAAGAAGCGGCGCAGCATGGTGGAATGGTGCAGCGAGCTTCGATTGCACGGAGCCTGCTTGGCCGGCAAACCGGGACTCATCATCGTAGAAGGCGATGCACAGCGCGTCCGAGAGTTCGTTCGGTACTTGTTAGTCCTGACGGACTGCGGCGAAGTGCACAGGATACTCATTAACGCTCCTGCAGGCGAGTCCGTTCCCTCTCCTGGAAGCGGCTTGTGATCAAGTTGGAAGAGGAACTCCCTGAGGACCCTCTGGCGGCGGAAGGAGGGAGATTCCCTCCATTCAAGGAGGTAACGTTTGATGGATTGAAGGAGATTCTCGAACGTCTGGGCCTCGATCACCGAATAGGCGAAGTCTTGGGCATCCACAAACATCAAGCACCAGAATGAAAGGGACATCGATCCTAAAGAGAGAATCTCTCCCTGCGTGCGTACCTCCAAGGTACGTTCGTATCCGGACCCGATGGTGTACAGGATATACACTAGTGAGTAAGGAGGTCAACTTATGAAGAATGCTCAAAGGTGTATATATTAGGCCCCTCTTCCCACATCCTCCCTTACATTGCTGCCCCACATCCGTGCTTTGCAGGCCGTCGTCCCCTCAGGCATCTATGATGTGAGTGATGAGTGCATCTCTGAGGACACGTTTCCTGCTCACGTGGCCGTTCGTGCTTGCGCTGGCAGAGGCCATCCCGTTCCTAACTTCCTAACGGCTGATATGGATTGGTCATGAGAACGATCAGTTCGTGCCCAGGCTCGACAGGAAGGGCCCGAGGAACATGGTGTTGTAGATGGAAGCCTTGGCTTGCAGAGTCTTCACCTTCGCCAGGGCCGCCGAGTACTTGGCGCACGTTAGTTCGCCGTACCCGCCTGCTCCTGCGAGCAAGAGCTCCGTGATCTCATCGATCACTTCGTTGGCAGTGTTGATGGTCTCATTGAGGTGGCCCAGGTTGTAGAAGAGGACGCTCTTGTCCAGCACATCCGTCGAGAAGCCGCGCCAGTTGGCCAGCGAGCATGTGCAGGTCCCGTTGTCCCCATTGCACAGGCCGCACTCGTCCAGGCGAGCGCCCTGGCCGTCGCAGCCATACGGCTCACAGCGGCCTTTACCATTGCACTCCCCACACTTGTCTATCACGCCGCCCTGACCGTCGCAGCCGTTAGCGGTGACGGTGACTGAGATGGTGGCCCAGTTTGAGTAGACTGGCTCCATGTCGTTGTTGCGGTCGTAGGCCACGCCACGGTAGCGCACCTGCGCCACGTAGTCGACAGGCCACTGCGACAGGAAGTAGGCCATCGCGGCTCTGGGCGTGACCAGAGAAAGTTTAGATATATCTCCATTGATCGATCTACTAGTAAAGAAGAAAGAGCAAGAGCGCATACCCATCCTGCTGCACATGCAAGACCATGTTCTGTTGCACGAGGACATTCGCGCCAGGGTCCGAGTAGACCTTCTCATAGTCGCTGTTCAGGCTGTTCACATCCACCTGAACGCCGAAGCCATCGGCCGGGTTTTGCGAGAAGACGTAGAAGGAGATGGGCGCGAGAAGGAAGTTTGTGGCTTCAGCAGTCTCGACCTCGGTCACGCCTGACGTCGTCCACGCGGGGTACGTGGAGTTGGGGGAGCCCATCAACGTGGCCGAAGCACCCACGGGGGAGGAGTCAAGAGCAATGTTGTTGCTCACCTCCTCTTGGCTCCGGTCAAGGTGGTACACCGCCACAGTGCCTGGAGTGTCATCAGGCAGGACGCTGCCATAGGATTGGCGAATGTCCGCTGATGACCGCGCACCGGCCCAGATGCGGATCTCATCCATGCGGCCGGAGAAGGTCTTGAGAGTGTCTGGGCAGCCAGAGGACTCGGCCACCTCGTACTTGGAGAAGACGAATGGCTCCGTGTGCATCACCTGCCTTGTGCCGGCGAAGGTGGTGTTGGCTGAATCGAAGCCCGGCCACATGCACTCCAACTGTCCGTTAATGTAGACATACGCCGATCTCGGGTTGACGAGACCAGGAGGAGTGTTGACCGTGAGGGCAACGTGCGTCCAGGTCGAAGGCGGGATCACGTTATAGCCACAGTCCAGGTTAAGCGCAAGGCGGTCCACGTTAGCCGAGCCGCCACCGAAGAAAAGGTTGAGGTTGCCGTTGGCCTGAAGCTGGAGCACAAACTCGGCGCGCGAGTTACCTTGAATGACCGAAGTCTGCGGGTAGCGCGCAAAGAGTGGCTGAGCCTGGCCGAGCGCCGGCTGAGCAACCCACACCCACGCCTCAACGGTGAAAGATAAGGGGGTATTTGACACTCGTATCGCCTCCGAGGCGGCCACAGAGCTCTGGAGCCATGTTTGACCGTTCTCCCCGAAGTCGAGCGCACCCAAGGCTTTCCCTGCTCGGATCTGACAAGTCGAGCAAGTGGAAGGGTTTGCCCCTGAAGACAGCAGAGAGGGGTAAGTCCAAGAAATCGGAGAACGTTTGATGGAGGCAAAGGAAGGAAAGATAACAATGGCGTCATCAAGACAGAATAATCTACAGATAGACAGCTAAGAAGGCTTAGGGATCCTACCTCCAGCTACCAATGGAGTGGAGAGGGCCAGAAGTAAGAGAAAACAGGAGCCGACCAGCGCAAGCGGTCGCCCCATTGGAAACTCCATAGTCAGGGTTAAGACCTGGAGGGCGAGGTCCCCTGGCCGTCGAGGTAAGGATCAACAATCTGTTTCCCTATGCCCCAAAGGAAACCCGCTGTGAAAAGTAAATACCCAAACAGTTTCTTTTGGCGGGATATGGAACATATGCCAATTTGGTAAGTTGTTTTCAATATGGTAAGTCGTTTAGCAGCCAATTGTAGTACTTTGCACATAAAATTCCGTAGGACCGGACCGACCCTACGCCTGGATCTCTCACAGCACAACACACTCCAAACAGTTGAACAACCACATGGCACAAGTAAAACAACTGTTTCGAAGTATGGAATTTTTTCAGTAACGAGACGGGAAGAGTTATGGGCAAGGGAGCCCTCTTAGCTCAGCTGGTAGAGCGTCAGACTGAAGATCTGGAGGTCGCTGGTTCAAACCCGGCAGAGGGCAATCACTCCAGGCTCCCTCAAATCTTTTTTATATTGACTAGTTTTCAACTGCAAAGGATGTATCCCTCAATCTTTTCTTTGTAGATTTAATTGTATGCTATTGTTATTCACGTTTATCGCTAGTGGTCAGGGAGCCCTCTTAGCTCAGCTGGTAGAGCGTCAGACTGAAGATCTGGAGGTCGCTGGTTCAAACCCGGCAGAGGGCGATCACTCCAGGCTCCCTCAAATCTTTTCTCTTTTTCTTTTGCAGCTCCCCTTTATTGAACTGCGTCCCCTGTTGTTAGGCAAGGCAAGAAGAACACAAAGGGAGGAAAAAGGAGGTGATGGAGCTTTGTATCATCAGAACGATTCGCACGCTGCACAGGATCCACGTCGAGTCCATATCTTGGAAGGGTGCGTCCTCGTCGTGGAACCAACTTTTGCAGAGTTGGTGAAGCATGCGAGCGACCAAGACATCCTCAGGCGTGTTACCAATTACACCACAGCCCGATAGGCCGCTGGGACTCGAACCCAGAACGCCCCTTCTGGAGAGGATGGGATGCCTTGGCCATTGAGTTCTGCACT
>CDEZ01021114.1:0-17833 GCA_000826365.1 Acanthamoeba royreba
CCCCATCCCTGCCTTTGCTCTCAATCTGCAGCTCTCCACCAGCGCCAAGGTACGCATGAGTTGGCATCAGATGCCGATGAGTATCTAGCCATGTGCATCTCCCGTACCTAATGTCCTTCTGCATGTGTTGTGCAACAATGCACAGGTGTGGGTGGAGAACGGAAGAATTAACGCTAGCCTCAGTTACCTCGATTCGCCTGTCTCATTGGCGGTGCGTTACTGCCTCTTAGGGTTATCCTGCATCTTTTTAGCTCCGAGAAGGCAGCTGATGAGTGTACGTACTACTATGATGTCTGCGCAGTGGTCGAACGTGGGTACGTTCAGCGTGTCGCTGCTCGACATGATCATCAAGACGCTGTGCACCGACGCCATCGTGCCCTTCCTCAACTCCTACCTTGCACATGGCCTCAACATCCCCACGATCAAGGGTGTCACCCTTATCAGCCCGACCATCGTGTACGGCCAGGGCTACCTCGCTATCTCCTCCGATGTAACCTACGCCCTGTCCTCCGCGACCAAGTGAGTCAAGCAAGGAGGTCGTCGTTGAAAAACAACAACAGACCCTCAAGTAAGGCATGGAGGGAGTACATTGCACGAGTCTTATCGAGGAAGAAGTTTGTTTCGTTTGAATGCCCTTTCGGCTGAGTTGTGGCCTTCCTCTTGTCACATCAGCGTCAGGTCTACAATTTCCGGTTTCCTCTTGGTCACCAAGATCCTCCTCTTCTTTTTCGGTCTTCCCACTCTCCGTGGCTCTTTCTTGATGTGTTTGGGTTCCTTCTTCACTCGCTTTTCGATCCTGATCTCCTCTTCCTCCTCATCCTCATCGCCGTCATCGTCCTCCTTGCTTTCGTCGCTCGAGCTTGCATCCTTCCAGCTGCGTTGCTTCTTGGTTTGTTGCTCTTCTTTGACTTTAGGGGAGGATTGGGAGTAGATGATTTCGATATCAGAGGTGTCGGAGGAATGCAGGCGTCGGCGCATACTGTATTGGTAGTCGTCCTTAGTCCAGTCGTCACTGTACCTGTAGTCTTCATCCGACGATGAGATTTCGACTTGCTCGTATTTCCTCTTGTCGTCATCGTACTCGTACTCCTCCGATCCTTGTTTGCTCTCGCTCCTCGTTTGCTTTATCGTCGAGCGAAGCTCCCTCTCTCGCGTCTGTAAACACGTAGGATACTGACACTCGCACGGCGTGCTGGAACTTCGTGGGTCTCTCCCGTGCTTCCTCTTGAATTCATTCACGTATTCGCGGAACACGAGGTCTGCATCTTGTTTGAACTGCTTGAAGTCCTCCCAGGTACCTTCTCTGTACCCCTCCCATTGCACATAAACTTTGCGGTGAACCTGTATGTTAAATGAAGTGAGATGTGTGTAAATCGGACAGGAAAGGAGGAGTGAGTGGTACCTTGCAAAAATCAGTGACCGCGTTGACAGGCCATCGCTCTTCGGATTCGTTATCTTCCGCCTCTTGTCGTCGTGCTCTCTTCGCTTGCCTAGGATATTCGTCTGGCGGAGATGAACATATAGGTTTCAGTGTGTAACCAAATGGAATAGGGCGGGATTGATACCTTTCAACTTTGATCGACTGTTCTCCTCTCGTTTCCGTGGTCTTCCCCTTTTACCCTGCTTTTTGAGATTACGCTTAGCAAGATTCTCACGCACTACCTCCTGCTCACTCTCCACTTCTATTACATCCGGTTCGCTCTCCTTCTCCTTTCCTTTCTCCTTTCTGTGTTTCTGTTTCTTTGCTTCTTCTTCGTTATTGTCGTCATTGTTATCCTCATCATCTCCTTTGGTAAAACATCTGATGAGCTTTGTCCTGACTTGCTCAGCCTGAATTGTTTCACCACGCACCAACCTTAGGAGATGAGCCTGACACAGAACCTGTGAGCTCGAGCGCACCTTGATAACTTCTGGGGGAGCCAGTGGCGGAACGATTGTAATGGTAGGCAGCTCCTGAGCTCGATCTCCGGGCTTTTAACATACAACAAAGAGCAAAGGATTGTTGTCATCAACCAGGTAAAGAGCACATGCAGATGGGAAGTTCGTACCTTCAGATCTGAATATTTACTATCGATTCGCTCTACCTCGCAGAGTACATCTGCACGTACGAGGGCAAACGCTAAGCAGCAGTATTCACACTTATCAAGTAGGTCGTTTGAGTGTACCTCTTGCCACCATCTGATAAATGATGCTTTGGAGAGTATTCTTGTGTGGCTTGAGCTTCATGATTCGCAAAGCTTTACACAGGTGACGAACAATGAGGAGTGGGACTCATTTCCAGCAACGAGAACGGCAGTAGCCAATACCTTCGCTGTAGTCTGGACAGGTATAGTACTCATTTTGCTTGATTGTTTGCTTTCTAGACCCGAGAAGGATATCCAACACGGTTTCCATGTACGCTGGCTTTTGATGTTTGTCGTAGAGAAACTCCACTGCAACTCATATAAGTTCACACTTGCTCATAAATGTTGGTTGGATTATGTTGTACCTGTCCTGAGTATAGCCGCTGAGAGATTTATTGTCTGCTCGTTGCTGAGGGCGTAGAGCACTTCGTCATTCCCCCTTCGTGCACAGTTGTCACATGTCCCAAATTGATCGCCCAGGTCACAACCTGGTAACATCTCATCATCTGATCAAGCGTATCGTCAGTCAAACATTGTACTAAACTAATCGATTACGGAATGTACCTTTGAAGATGTCGCCTGAGCCAGAGAGATAATGCATAATCATGCCCATGCGACACTGCTTCGTGTTCAAGCAGTACCAAATCATTTTGTTGATAGCTTTCGCTTTCAATCTTGCAAGAGTCCCAGAGTCAGGAAAAGGGTCCAGTAGGTAGGCGCTGTAAGAAACGTACGACAGATGAGAATTGCTCGAAGGTTGGCGTGTGACTTCGTGTGCTTGGACCTTGATAATCTCGCTTTTGTCTTTATACTGCCAGAAAATGACAGCGTCGGATTTCTTGCCATCGCGTCCAGCACGCCCAGCGCCTTGGTAGAACTGATCTATCGACTGAGGCAGGTCATGGAAAATAACATATCGCACATCTGGCTTATCGATTCCTGCACTCGGTTGGTGGTGAACGAGTCTCAGTCTGACTGGACCATCAACATGTTTGCTTCATGCAATGTACCCATTCCGAACGCTGATGTTGCGACCATCACTCGTAACTTGTCGTTCATCCAATGAGCCTGGTTGGAGGGTCTTGTCACTGGACAACTCGACGGAGCAATCGTGTAAGGATGACGTACCTGCATTTGGTCCCTCTCCTCTTGTCTCATGTCCCCATGATAGCGTGCAGCAGCGATGCCATGTTGCTATTGAAGGCATCTAGGTGAGCGTACCAAGAAAATGAAATTTGAATGGGCACGCATGTACCTGCAACTTCTTATAAATAGAGTCGACTTGGCTTATTTTCAGAGTGTAAATGATGCCTGTGCTCTTCGGCCAGTGATCAGCTATCCATTGGATGACCTGCAAGATACCTTCTTCGGTCTTCTACTTATTGCACATTCCATTAGCCGAATATGAAAGAGAACAATCAAGAGTTCAATGCAAGTGTCCGTACTCCTGTGCGCTCAATCACAGACAACCTGATGACAACGGTAAGTATGGGAACCTGAGCTAGGAATGAAGCAATGCAGATGACTTACTGAAGCTCATGGCGCCGAGGCGTGAATTCTATAAATACAGGATTGTGTAGCTGAAGTATGGAAGCAACCCTAGCACTACGTTCAGGCGTAGATGTGGCTGTAGTTGTTGTGATGGGCACATCAGGGAAGCGGTCACGTAGTTTGCCCAACTCCTGCACAATACAACATGGTTTAGTCAAGACCAAGTGGGATGCAAGGCTGCACATACTTTATACTCAGTCCGGAAGTTATGTCCCCATTCATCAACTACATGAACTTCGTCAACCACAAAACGGGTCAAACAGCCAGTTTTGTACAGAGTCTGCAAGAAAGAAGGCAATTGTCAGTCTCATTGTACCTAAAAGTAATGAAGCAAGCTCGCACCTGGAAAAATGGGCCGTTCAGCATTTTCATGGTTCTCTCAGGTGTCATATAGAGCAACTTGGTGCTGGTTCTCTTCTTGTGCAAAGCCTCATCCATAATCCCTGTCATTTGTACCAAAGAGCCAAATGTAAGATCGATGCAGAACTTCAATGACGGAACCATAATAATGAGGTCGCCCTACCTCTCATTATAGCCTCATTTTTCATATCTCCATGCGAGCTCGAAAGATAATTGCTCAGGATCTTGCCCTTCAGGCGTGTTACCTGTATCTCTCGTGAATCAACTATCTCAAAATCAAAATAACAGTGGCGTGCCATACCTGATCATTCATCAAAGAAAGCAGTGGAGAAACGATAATGGTTACACCTCTGGAGTACAACGCAGGAAGCTGCTGTCATGTTAGCCGCTTGCTCTTGTGGAGCGAAAGATCGATAGGGCAGTATACCTCAACACACAGGCTCTTTCCTGCACCAGTTGCCATCAAAATAAATATATCCTCACCACTAAGGGAAGCGTTGATGGCTTCCTCTTGCATTGGTCTGAAACTCTGAAGCCCAAAAATCTTATTATAATGCATGAAATAGGTTTAGTTTGACATAAAGGTGCACAAGGCAAGCAGATCGTACTCGCTTGAGCGTCATCACAATGCTTTTCGACCATTCAAATTCATTCTTCCACTTTGAGTCTACAAGCCATAAAACAGACGTCTTAGAAAGAAGTATTGGAGGTGGAGTGAGATCATACCGTAAGTTAGTTTGTGAGGAGCGCTCATCTTCGCGGTCAAAGAATCTCTACATCATCATGATTGATTAGTAATCACTTTCGATCTGACCTGTGCTTGAGACTTACCTCTGCTGTGTAGCATAACCATACGCCTGAACCAAGCACTCCTTCATATCTATGTCCTCAGACAGATCGATTTCTTGGGCAAGCCATTCCTCCACGTGCCTCAACAGTTCGAGCTTTTGCCTAAGCTTTTCCTGTGGAGGGCGAGCTACAGTAGCTGGAACTGATGTTCACATGTCAGTACAACACCACTCCGAGTTGTAAGCGGAACGAACCTTCAAACTTCAATAGGGAATCTAGGTACTCCTCGTTAGTTTGATCGTTCGTCAGTGAATCTTCATTGAAGCTCTCATCGCCTTGATTTTCTGTAGATGGGTCCTCTATACACCAGTACGCTAGTCAATTCTACGATCAGTACACGCCAAGGCTAGCTTGTCAGATACCTTCTTCATTGACTGTTGGGGCTTGATCTGGGTCGTTGCATTCTAGTATCTCGCTCGTTTTGTTCCAATCTATTTTGATGTGATCATCCTTAGAATGTTTGCAGTAGTGGCAGAGGCTATCGCCCATTGAAAAGAAGTCTAAACAGTCACAGCCCATCTTACACTTCATTGCCAAGCTGCTGTGGGAGTCCTCCGGTGTGTAAGATTCAGTTTCTCGGCAGAGCAGTTCGGAGAACTGCACTTCTTCCCAGTCATCATTTGGCACTTGCATTAGCTCCTCGTCCTCATCCTGGGCTTGTTGGTACTCCCGCTCGGGCTGCGCGTTCTGTTCCAGAAGTGGATTCTCCTGTTCTTCCTTCTCAAGACTGGCACTATGCTCGTCCGTTTTTTCGCTCTGTAGTACCGGCTGACCTGGTTCCTCTTGTTCACGAATGGAGCCTGCGTTCGTCTCGTTCGGGTGCAGTGTGGGCATACTTCCGTTCTGTTGGAGCTCCAGTTCCTCCTGCTCGATACATGCACTCTCAGCGTCGTTTGCATTCTTCGCGATAGACCTGTCACTTTCGTCCTCGAACCGAGCGGTTTGCTGTTCACTCTGTCGATGCTCCAGCTCGTCTGTATCCGGCAGTGTCGGCACACTCCCATCCAGGTCCTTCACTTCGTTCTGTTGCACACTCTGCTCCAGGAGCTGATGCTCCTGCTCCAAAGGTGAAGGCTTGTCCGTGTCCTGCAGCGTTGCCATACTTCCGTCCTTGGACTCGTCGTTCTCCTGCTCGAGATACGCAGACCAGTCATCATCCTGCGGTGTCGGCACACTGCCCTCCTCAACCTCGTCGTTCGCCTGCCCGACCGAATGTTGGACATGCTGAGGTGGCTCAGCCACAGGTGAGGAAGAATGCTCAAGGAGCAGTATCAGGTCCTCCTCTTCCTCCTGTGCCTCCTCTTCCCGCTGCTCTACGCTGCCATCGTCGTTGCACTCAGTGGCCGGCTGCTGCGCTGTCGAGCCAAGCACAGCCGCCTGCGCGCTTGCGTCCTCTCCAGCTGCCTCGTGGATGTCACCATCACCATCACCATCATCATCATCATCATCACCATCATCATTGTCTGCATCATCATCGCCACCGCTGTTACACTCGGTGGCAGGCTGCTGCGCTGGCAGCAAGTCGAGCACAGCCGCCTGCGCGCCTGCGTCCTCTACGAGATGGCCATCATCAAGGTGGTCCTTCTCCTCGCCTGCTGCCTCGTCATGACCCACTACTGTACCACCACGACCATCATCCGCCACAGCCGCACACATGTGATGAGTCAAACGTGTAGGACATGAGATCATCAATCAAGATTGTGCAAACGTCGCGCTACTCGAATGCAGGAATGGAAGAATAATAGATGGGCACCTGCCCAGGCGAGGAGAAAAAGGAGAAGGGTACGTACCACTACATACGGTACGAGTAGTGGTGGTGGTGGGAGGGGTTGTGGTGGTGGGGGAGAACAAGCCCTGCAGGTCGTCTTCATCTCCTTCCTCCATCTCAGTTGTGTGGGTACTGACGTCCATGGTGGTGGTGGTGGGCGATCGAGATGAAGGTACGGCACTGCTCTTGTAAAATCTGTGGCGTGTCCTCTCGCCTCCCCCACTTCCGCCCCTCCTTCTTCCCCTTTGTCCACCACTGCCCACCAAGAAGGCCACTGCGGACACGGTGTGGTGATCGTGCCCAGATATTTCCCAGCACGGATAAGACAGAGATCTTCCAAAAAATTTCAATTACACAAAAGAGTTTCATAACATTGAAATGAAGCGCGCAAGTTTCCCTTATTTCTCAGCATAAATTTGTAGAAATTTCAGATACTTACCAAACTCCGAAATGAGGTTGCTTGAAGGAGAGACTTTACGGACATGATCAATCGGTTGGAAAAATGGAACACAGCCAAGAACGCAAGAGGAAGGAGACTGCCGACGAGGGGGACACGACTCATGACCACGGGTCTGCCGCACTCGAGGGAGCCGCCACCAAGCGGCGTAAGGCCTCGCTGACGCCCGTCCCGCAGGATGCGGGGGATGCCATGCTTCTGCTCCTCGCCAAGACCCGCGTCGAGGACCTCGCTCCCTCCCAGAAAGGTGCTTTTTCTGTCCGTACTACTGGGACTGCCCTTGTCAGTGTTCACGGTGTGAGGCTAACTTGTATTCTGTTGGGTGCCGGCTGACACGCGCGCAGTCAAGTTCGTGGTGAAGGAGGAGACCCTGCCGGAGGCGTTCCGGATGTTGGTGGAGAGCGGCATACTCGCGGCGCCGGTGCTGGGCAAATCGCGACATTTCCTGGGTTTTGTGGACATGCTTGACTTTGCTCAGTTCGTCGTCACCGAGGCACTGAAACCACTGCTAACGAAAATCCTGAGTGTGAGCATGCTGACAAGCTTCATGATGGCTGCGTCCACAGTTTCGTGACAAGTCTATCAAGAGCGTGGAGGACGTACAGAACCTGATGCGTGACTTAGACAAGTGGAGGGTCACGAAGGTGGCCGACATCATGCGTATTCATCACAATCCTTAATAGAGACTGTATTCTTCCATGATGACCGCTATCTACCTGCGCAGGGATCACGCGCAGCAGGACAGAGATGTTAGCGAAAGGCTATTCATTGCTGCATGCGACCGAGATACTGGCATGGTCTGGTGCGCACAGGTAAACATCCTTCATCTGGCATCTTGGAGTGATGAGTAAAATCCTCAAACTGAGCGTCGTATAACTTCCACAAGGTGCCCTGTGGAGGACAGCAGCGGGCACATATGCCACATCATCACGCAATCGATGCTGATCGACTTTTTGTGGCACAACATCGAAGCTCTGGGAGAGAAGAGACACATGCCGGTAGCTCAAATGCGGCTTTCGCCCGGTGTGCTGGTGTCTGTCAGTCCTAACACGAGGACACTTGATGCGCTAGCCTTGATGCTTGAGAAGGTGCTGCGTTATCCATCTCGAGTCAATTAGCTGCAATCTGTTTCTGAATGTGATTGGTATCAGGGCGTAAGCGGTTTACCGGTAGTGGATGATGAAGGCCGCTTGATTGACAACATCTCCATTCGTGACCTACGAGTACGCTCCTCTGTTGACGATAGCGTGTCTTGTTCCACAACTCAAACACGTGTACTGAAGGGAATCAAGTACGACGCCAAGATGCTGTGGCGATTGTGGGAAGCTGTATCCTTCTTCAAGCAGAGAGTGATTCGCGACGATCAGAGGGTACTGCACATTCCCTTCACTTTGATCTTAACTCAACCCACCTCATCAGGCTCCCACGAGTGTGGTGTATGTGCTGAACACGGATACCCTGGAAACAGTGATACGCAAGATGGCAGAGAACCACATTCACCGTGTATTTGTCGTGGAGGACGAGCGGACCATGACACCCCTGCGGGTCTTGGCACAGAGCGATGTATTGCAGAATGTTCTGCCATCATGAAGGCGAGGAAGCACGTTGGACACCTAGTCATGATGGACAAAAAATGAAGTTGGTTGGAACGGCATATGGAGTGGTGAGGAGCCAATGTAAACTGAAGAGCGCCAACTTGATTGATGGTACGCCGGACCCTTGAACGCTCTGCAGTGGGCGTGGCGTGCTGTACATAAAAGACCCACATATCATTGTTATGGATCAACACTTGGGACAGGCGGTGTGCGCAACATTTGGAGGAGACAATCGAGATCCACCTCGCCTGGCGGTTCGGGATCGCTGTTGACTTCGAAGTGTGGAAGGAGGTCATCTTCGAGCGCATCGGCTTCTGTCGAGTTTGCTGGGGATGTGGTTACGTCTGAGCTGGAAGAAGAGGAAGCGGTGACGGGAGAGGGCAGAACGGAGAAAGTCGGCGAGGATGGAGGAAGTGGTTGAATCCTGGCCACAGGCAGCGTGGATATCGGTGCAGTGAGAGCAGCACCACGCATAATGCCCATCAAGAACTGCTCGACGAGTGTAGGCTGGGCGGGGAAGTATCGTGCAATGTGGGAGCGGAAGCGCGACGTGGTATAAGGGTCTGTCAGCAGGAGATACATGGGCTCCCACTTGGGGATGGACTGAACCTCCCCAATAACCTCTTTGAATAGATTGAGGTGCCATCTCGGCTGCAAAGTGAAGAGCAATGGATGTAAGTGCAAGTCAAACATACGTGATGAAGAATGGTTGACGTACAAATCGGTCATGAGCGTCCCACAAGTTCTGATGGCAATTCCGCACAAGGACAGGCTTTCTGTGCCTTGGGAGGTACACTCCAGTTGTGGTGAATGGCTTGCCCACCATGCCAGGAGGTTTTGATACGAAGAACTCGGCGAGGAGCGTCAGTTTGGCATCGATATCGATTCCCCCAAACTCTGAGACAGCATGACCGGCAATCTGATCCTGAGAAGCAGGCAACCAAGGGTGATGAGCGCAGTCTTCAATGGAAACTTCTAGGTTGGGATGGACACGTACCGGTGTGGTGTTCAGGAAGGCACATAGAGAGGGAGAAGCGTAATGGATGATTGGCCCACAACTGTTATGACCACCGGAGCGATCACTCGTTTGTAGAACGCAGAATGGTTGTCTGAAACGGACGTGTCAGGAGCATTCGTCATCAAATGATCAATCCAGAAGAGAGAAAGGCCATACGATAGATCGGTCACGATCAGTTCCCGTTCATCATAGGGAAGCAAGAAAGGAAACATTTCAACGAGTGGCGATGACGCTGGAATGGTAATGTCGGGCGGCAAGGGCATTTCCGTCAGAGCTGGCCTGCGCGCTTGAAAGACAGACAGCAGAGACTGTATCTGTAGTGTGTTATCTCTTTGTCCTTGCTGCATTGAATGCATTGCACACTGAATGTCCCGGATTTGCGTCTCACTCAAGTCAAGCATCTCTTGCATTCTCCTCCCGTTTCGTTCCAGCACGTCTCGATCTTTCCTGAGTTCTGCAACTTCACGCAAAAGCTGACTATTCATCTGCCTCATGGATCGCATCTCGTCCACGAGACTCTGAAGAAGTGCAGCAGAGGGCTCCCCACTCGGCTGAATGCCAAGCACTTGGCTTGCCATCACCGTCGTGGTTGTAGTCGGCCTCGTTGCCAACGTCCCCATGGTGTTGATCGTGGGCGTGCTCGCTTCCCCGCTCAACGCCGCTGTCGACATTGTCTCTTCAAGTAGGGATGATGACGACCCTTGTGTTGCCAACACACCAGCCCGAGGCTTGATGCTCATGGGCCCAGCCATAAGACCGCGATTTTCTGATGAATGGAATCATCAATCAGCAATCAATGTACATTGTCAACCTCTGCGACTCATTACCTCGCTGCTCATCATCGCCATCGCTTAGGCGTCGCTTTGTCGTCTCGCCAGTACGACGATCACGCTTCTGTCCCTTGGGTGGCCGCCCACGCTTACGCGCAACCGCCGGACGGCAAAGGTGCGCCGTGCCCACGTACACACACCGACTACATGCTGGCTCCCTCCTAATTAAAAAAAAATAATAAGAATTAGATTAGTTTCATTTCTATAAAATTGGATAAAAATCATAAACATTTAATCATAAATAACGAAAAAGAAAAAAGAAAAATAAACTCGGAGTTAACCTATCACACAAGGCATGGGCTTGGCGGCACTGCTCACAGGCCTGTCGCTGTGGTACTGGAATGGTTGGAATGGTAGTGGTGGTGGTAGTGGAGGTCATGGTGGCCATAGCCCCTCCTTCTTGTCCTGTTGTCTGCCCACCCTCCATGTTCTCCTCCTTTGTAGAATAAAGTTAACAAGAATTTCAAAAAGGTTGCACCACATGGTTCCAAGTATTTCTCAACTATTTGAACTATGTTCTACAACTACTAAGTGGATTACATGTCATATCTTATCAAATATCATGTGTATGTGTTAGTATGCTTGTTTGCCTTTAAAGCTAGGTGATAATGGCCAGCCAGATTAGCTATGAATTAAGCCAAAAGAAGATTCAATTTAAAGGCCATTGTACTCACATGATAGTCAATGCATGAAAACCTATTTAAATATTTTATTTATTCATCCAATGTGCCATTAGTAGTGCAGTATCTTCAGGGGTAATGCCAGGCCTAATGCATGTCATATATTGACTTAATGCTTTTTATGCTCTCTTAAACACATGCATAATAATCAGGGGCACATTTAATGACACATACAACCATTAAATAACTTCAAGATTACCTTCATCAGCTGCTGCCTGGCAAGTCTTCTCAGAACATGGAACTTTGAGATGGCCTGCCTTAGCTGCCGCCTGGCAAGTCCTCTCATCTCATGATGAAATCTGAAACATCTTTGGGAAATTCTGGGCGTGTATGCAAACCGGCATATATTGCGCTCCGTCGACGCTACTCGCTCGGTGCACGCACTGGGCCTGGCCTGAGGTGTACGTTCAGCCCTTCCCTCGGTGCCTCTGCTGTACCCCCTCACTCACATCTCTACTGTGTCCCTACCTCCTCCATTCACAAAATCAATTTTTCCTGTTTTTCTCATATTATTTTATTTTCGGCTTATTTGTGTTGTAAATAGTCATCTAATAATAAAAATTAAAATGTACATTTGCCGTGGATCAGAATTATTTTTAAAATGTTTTTATGATGAATCTGATTAGGTGCTAATCAAAAACTGTGTAGCGGGAGTGTAGCAGCTGCTGCGCATGGTACTCCTCAGGACGACCCGGGGTCGAGGTCGTATGGAGCGTGATGATATGGAAGAAGAAGGTGGCGGGTACCGCAGTACGGGCCACACCTCGTCTACGGCCTGCGCCGGTGCCCTGAGGCCTGGTCAGATACTTGCGCTCTGGCCGGACGATCCGGAAGAGCTGTTCTGGCTGGCGGTGTGCATGAGCGAGGTAACGCACTTGAATTGTAGCTCCTGCTAATGCCGATGCTGGTGTTGCTGCAGCATGATGATTGTTCATTGTCGATCGGGGGACACAATGATTGTGATGTGAAGAGTTGTACGACTCATCTTGACTCATCCACCATCTTCTACACTCTGCATCACTGCAGGTACCGCCAAACTACGATCCCAACGTGGAGGACGTCAGTGTCTTCTATTTGTGCCACAGCCAGAAGCTGCCTCGATACCAAGGAATGCGAGTCTACACCGAAGAGAGTGAGGGGAACATCAGCCTGGCTTGCATCATCACGGCCGACGTGAGATTGAACTTCGAGCGCAGCGGCAACTGGGTCTACTTCCTTCCGCGGGAAGAGGAGAAGCGGATACTGCTCCTTATCGAAGAGTTCAACAAGGAGCAAGAGGGAGAGAAGCAAAGGGAGGACGCAGAGCGCGAGAGATTCTTGGAATCGGCGGAGTCGGGCACTGATTACGTTAGTCACGCGTTATTACACAAACTGCAAACCAAGAGAGTCCGGCCACGGCACGGGGAGTGGCCGGTGCGAAGAATCCTTGAGGAGAGAAAGAACGCTGACGGTGACATCGAATACCTTATAGACTGGGTGGACGGCTGGGTGGAAGGAAATCAACTCTTCATTCAGCCAGATAACCAAAGTTCGTCGCCAGCCGAATCTGAGGAAAAGAAGCTGTATGACAGCCATCTGCGCGGCGGGGATAGAGTGGAAGGCATGGGCATCATTTCCGACGAGGTGCGTCGAATCCTTCAGGTTAAGAAACTAAGCAAAGATGAAGTGAGGTTTCGCTGCCAGTGGCAGCCATCGTGGCGAGAGAGCGCGGAATGCCCCACATTCGCGATAGTTCGCTGGGTCTTAGAGAAGAATCTTAACAACAACGCTCAGCCATCTCTGGTGTCACCGAAGACAACAAAATCTGGACGGAATGGACTTGCCACGGACTCCCCTCCGATAAAGATCAAGCAAGAACCAGCCGACGAGGAGCAAGAACCTCCACGCAAGAGGCTTCGAAAAATAGCTGCTCGAAGGACATTGATTGAAGAGAATGAAGACATTCCAACTGTACGTGCAATCTACTGTGTTTGGCTTACGCTGGCTGATGGTGTGTTGCAGACTACGCAAGCAGCGGTAGAGAATTCCCACACTGAAACTACTGCTGAAACGACAACCACTCAGCCTTCAGACCCGCCAGAGAAGTCTTCATCACGGAGGAGACGGAGCGCGAGAATCAAACAGAAGGAGGCGCGACAACTAGAAGCGAGGAGAAGTACTATTGAAGAGGAGCTTGTATCCAATAACAAAACTGCCGCTGGGAGTGCGCTTAGCGACCGGCGACGCGTCGGCTTAAGCCGACGCAGGGCAGTCGAGAAGACGTCATCTCCGCCACGTACGGGTGATGCGCCTGCCGCCGAAGATAGCAACCAAGATGATGTTCGCGGCCAATTGATAGAGAAGAAGACTCGAGAAGCACAGGAAATAGCCCAGTTGCGTGCTCAAAGTGCAGAAGAGGGACGAGAACAGCCACATCCACCAACGGAGCAAGAAATCGAAATGTCGTTACCGTGGCAACAACTTCTCACGATCGCCCTAACTGGCCTAGGCGGCTGTGCTACTACAGGAGCCATCGTCAATTATTTACGAACTCACTTCCCCAACAAGACTGCCGGCAACACCAACCTCGCGTCTGTGGTGCGGAAGTCTGGAAAACACCTTCTTGTGAAAGTTGACGTCGCTGGCGGAACGGCAGGAAGGAAAGCAAACGTGTACAAGTTGCCCGATAATCCAGGAACGCACGTCGTCAAAAGTTACCGGTCACGCAGCGCGCAACAAGCCTACACTAACTCGGATTCGTCAAACGAAGGAAAACACTCTGGACGCAAACGGCCGGTCGAGTATGTTCAACATCTTCATGCAGCCGAGCTACTCATGGTAAAGCGACAACGACTACTGGGAGATATCAAGAGTTTCAAATTGCGAATCAGAACTACAGAGGTAAGACTCGAGGCCACATCTACATTCTTGGGAGGGCTAATTAACTCTCCACAGGAGACCTCCTTCGTGGAAATGCTACTGATGGAGGATCCGATTCCACTCCCAGTTCCTGAGATGTTTTTCGACTCCGTTGACCAGACAATTGATGCTGGTTTTGTTCCGGTATGTGTATTGACCTTTCCATTTCACAAGATGAAGTTACTAAGACATAAAAACCAGTTGCCAGTGTTCAATCCTACCGAGCTCACACCACCTCCTCCACAGCTTGAGTGCGTGTATATTGCTGCTGGACAAAGAGCTTGTACACTAATGGCATGTATTTGCAGAGTGAATCTTCTCGTTTCCTTCGGCCTTATCAATCGTTGGATATCAAGCCGCCTTCTAGGTATCCCTACACAGGCCCGCCACATCAAGCAAACTTTACTGCGAGAATTCAATTGCCTGAACGATGGCGAGCAATCCTACATCCTTACTCTACAGGGTGAGGAGGAGTCCTTGGAACTCACGGACGAATCCTTCATCACGCTCGACCTCATTGGGAAGCAAAAGCTTTCCCTTCACCACCTGCCAGCCCTGACCTACAGCGAGAATGAGGTCACTTCCGAAGACAAGGGTGATGACTCTTACTTTTGGTGGGATTGATGCAACTCTTTTGTAGATAAAACTGATGAGTTTCCCTCGCCAGCCTCCAGTACCCACCCTTTGAAAGGGTGTATGCATAATGATAGACGTATGAAGCTACAGCCCTACTCAATGACTTTTTGCCGTGGCGTGGGCACCGGGCGAGTCTTTATTCAGTGGGTGTACTCATCGGGGTTGTGGATGTAGAACTTCTTGGCACCGACAGCAGCTGTCGAAGATACCGAACTGACCGGCCGTGAGCGCACCGATCACGACGCACCGAGCAGGCAGAGGTCATGGTCGCCGCACAAAAGGCGAAGAGCGTAAGGATGATGCTTGGCCCATTAGTTCCCAGCCCGCCTCGAGGCTAGCCACCCTGTAGAAAGTTTCACTTTATACTCTTCACACCTGATCACACGTTGGGAGTCTTGACATGGCGCCGAGTGCTCCCGACCAAATGGAGACAACTGCACTGGCGAAGCCCCGTTTGGCGAAATTTACCTAATCTGGAAAGTCTTAATTATTGACAAAATAGTATCTAGGAAATATCCAGGCGGCTATATCTCAGATATGGCCATTCACCCAGCAACGGCATTCTTCCAACCGTCGTCACAGTTCAACGGAGAGAAAACGAACGACGGTTGGAACAACACAAGAAGAAGATGATGACGGCGAGGGCCCAAGAGGGCGGAGTGGATGGAGGGGTGGTGGTGACCTCCTCTTCCTCGTCCTCCTCTTCCACGACCGTACCGGGGGGGACATCTTCATCCATCGTCCCCTCCCCATCTTCTTCTTCCTCGTTGTTGTCATCCTCCTCTTCTGCCCGCCGTCGTGTCGCCTCCTCTTATGTCCCGGCCTCCCCATCTCTCCTCGGGTCCTCATCTTCGTCTTCCTCCAAACTCTTCAACCCACCGCCCCTCTCCCCCCCACGATCCCCATCTTCACAGTCGCCCGCTTCCCCATTATCTTCCAAATCAAGCAGTGGAAGTGGCCGATCGGCGCGCAAGCCCCTCCCGCCCCTGCCTCCCACTGCCCCGCTTGTCGAGGAGGGGGCCTCGCCAGATGCAGCCGGTTCAACCGCCCCCGTCATGACCACGACGACGACCACCACAGTGAGGACAGACCCCACAACAGCCCTTGTGGCGCCACCGCCCATCCCACCACGTCCCTCAGTCCGACCCAAGGCTCTTACCCTTCGCGGGCAGACCCGAGAGTACGTCCTCGCCGCTTTCGCTCTTTTTAAGTCCGTCGCACTTCGCTTTTTTGCAATATATATATATATGTAAATAATTTAAGAAAATAGTTATTTTGTCACATTCGGCATTTTAATAATTATTTCCAATTCAGACTATTCAAGTGTTAGTGCTAATTGTGGCAATTTGGTAATGAATGTTGACTTGACAACAGGGACGGCTCCGAAGCTGCGGCGAAAAGAGCAGAGCGGCTGCCCACTGTGAGGAGCGAGAGGTTCATGTCACCGGGACAGCCTGGATCCGTCTCTGCGGTATGTTTAGGCAGTGTATTCAAGATGGCCTTGTGAATTGACTTTGACACACCGACAACAGGCTGCACCACTGAGCCCAAATCCGCTGCACCTCGCAAAGCGGCGTCCGACTTCATCCTACACAAGCGCTCTTCCGATCGATCTGAGCGATCATCCACCTCAGGCCGCTATCTCTGCAGATTCTGTGAGCGCAGCTGCAGCGTCTCCCTCATCTGCACCTTCTACAGTCACTTCGGCATCATCGCCGTTAGCCTCAGTATCGGTCATCGATAGGAAGGCTACCTGGCTGAGGTTCTATTCCTCCAGAGATCTTGGTGGATCGGAGGACAGCTCACAAAGGCAGGCCCTACCGCCGTCCAACAGGAACGCTTCTCGGCCAGTCCTCTTCGAGGCTTCTGAGCAGGCCGAGGCCGCCGTCAACGAAGGTGAAGACAACGGAGGAAAGAGTAAGAAGGATAGCAACGATGGATCACTCGGAAGCAACCGATCGATGGTGAAAGAGCTCGCAAAACAATTCTCAAGCCAGCCTACAAAGGCTGAACCTGTCCCCCTCGCTGCCAAAACAAGTTCCCCTGCTCCCGTGGTAGCCCCTATCACTCCGCCAGTTGGACCCTCATCAGGATCGCTCGCTTCAACCCGGTCGCGAACTGAGGAGCTGCGCAACAAGTACATGTCGTTCTCGCAGCGTAACATGAGGAACGCCTCTCCCTCTTCGTCTGCTCCGTCTCTTACATCGCAGTCATCACGAGTTAAGATAGAGGAGCTCAAGAAAAAGTTCGATGCGACTGCAACGACTACTCCGTCTACAACCTCGCCTAAGTCTAGTTCTGAACAACCGAAGAAAGCGTCTTCTGAGAAAAAGACTGCCCGTCCATCAGCTGAGCCTAGTGCCGATGCGCTCTCCTCGGGCGCTTCTTCCTCTTCCCCAATGATCAAAGATGAGAATCCCAAAATGAAGGACTCCAATGAAAGCGCGAAGAAGCTCAAGACCGAAAA
Organism: Acanthamoeba royreba; assembly: GCA_000826365.1. NCBI lineage: Eukaryota > Discosea > Longamoebia > Acanthamoebidae > Acanthamoeba > Acanthamoeba royreba. The sequence goes on from CDEZ01021114.1 coordinate 17,233, forward strand.
ACAAACCAAGCATGCCCAGTCAGCAGCTGCCGACGTTAACAAATCGGCTAGTGGCGCGAACCTTCCGGAAGAACACCAAAAGGAAGCAGCGGGACAGATTGAGACAAGCTCGAATGGGGCCATGCAGGAGAACAAAGAATGTAACACTAAGGAGAAGAGTGAGGATAAGAGCGAGAAGAAAGAGATGGAAGACCAAAAAGAGAAGAAGGAGAAGAAGGAGAAGAAGGAAAAGAAAGAGAAGAAAGAGAAGAAGAACAAGAAAGAGAAGACGTATAGTGCTCGGTCTCTCTTTTCTCCCCGTCGACGGCACCGAGAGGAGCGCGAAAGCGAGAAAAATTCAAGTAAAGAAGAAGACGAGAACAAGAAGAAAGAAGAGAAGGAAGCGAAGAAGAAAGAGAAGAAAGCGAAGAAGAAAGAGCAGAAAGAGGCAGAGAGCAGTGCGATACCGAATGGTATAGCAAATGGCACCTCGGGAGGCGGTTTTGGAGCGAATTTGAGAAGGAGAGCCTTCTCACTATGGACTGAGAAACCACTAGTGGATCTGAACGATCCCAATCCGCCCTTCCTTGATCCCTCCTCGCCCAAAGAAAAGAAGGAGAAG
>CDEZ01021116.1:0-14806 GCA_000826365.1 Acanthamoeba royreba
AAGTGCCGACTGCGTTTGCTGAAGCTCGAACGTATCAAGGACTGGCTGCTGATGGAGGAAGAGTTTGTACAGAACCAGGAGGTCCTGAAGCCCCAGGAGGAGAAGGCACAGGAGGAGCGCACCAAGGTTGATGAGCTGCGCGGCTCGCCCATGGGTGTAGGCAGCCTTGAGGAGAGAATCGACGAGAACCATGCTATCGTTGGCTCGTCTGTTGGCCCCGAGTACTACGTCACCATCATGTCCTTCGTGGACAAGGACCTTCTCGAGCCCGGCTGTTCCGTTCTCCTTCACAACAAGGTATCTTCATTTCAACTGGCATTGCTGTGCGCGCTGACACTAACAGCCCACTCTACAGGTCTTGTCGGTAGTGGGCATTCTTTCCGATGAAGTAGACCCACTTGTGAGCGTGATGAAGGTCGACAAGGCGCCGCTCGAGAGTTACGCCGACATCGGTGGCTTGGAATCACAGATTCAGGAAATCAAGGAGGCTGTGGAGCTGCCGCTCACTCATCCTGAGCTTTACGAGGAAATCGGTATCAACCCACCGAAGGGTGTCATCCTCTACGGTGAGCCCGGCACAGGCAAGACCCTGCTGGCCAAGGCCGTCGCCAATTCCACATCGGCTACCTTCTTGCGTGTGGTCGGATCCGAGCTTATTCAGAAGTACCTTGGTGACGGCCCCAAGCTCGTGCGCGAGCTTTTCAGAGTAGCTGAGGAGCATTCGCCGTCCATCGTATTCATTGACGAAATCGACGCCATCGGTACAAAGAGATACGACGCCACCTCTGGCGGAGAGCGAGAAATTCAGCGTACTATGCTTGAGCTTCTCAATCAGCTTGACGGATTCGACTCGCGCGGCGATGTCAAGGTATTTATTACTCTGCTCGTCTCTTGTCCTATCGTGCGACTCTTCTAACTCTCGCCATGCGTTTGTAGGTGGTCATGGCCACAAACAGAATTCAGACCCTCGACCCGGCTCTCATCCGGCCCGGCCGTATCGATCGTAAGATCGAGTTCCCGCTGCCCGACATCAAGACCAAGCGAATGATCTTCAGGATTCACACGAGCAAGATGACCCTCGCTGAAGACGTGAACCTTGAGGAATTCATCCACGCCAAGGACGATCTTTCTGGTGCTGATATTAAGGCCATCTGCACGGAAGCTGGTCTTCTGGCCCTGCGCGAGCGTCGTATGAAGGTTACTCACGAGGACTTCAAGAAGGCCAAGGAGAAGGTTCTCTACCGTAAGAACGAGGGCGTGCCTGAGGGTCTCTACCTGTAAGCGAGTGTTCTGGCTCGTCTCTTTCTCTTTTGAATACACTCTGTCAATACTTACAGGCCTTCGTCTCCATGCGTCCAGATAACTTTTTATTTGCAGGAGTAGAAAGAAGAGCAAGAGGTAATAAGAGAAGGACGTCATTAACTTAGGCCTTGAGGAGCTTGTCGATGGTGTCCTGCAGCGACTCGGGGCTCGTGAGCGACGAGTATCTATCCACCACGACGCCGTTCTTGTCCACGAGGAACTTCTGTGGTTGGGAATGGAGGGTGACAGATAGTGTTGTTAGCGGGTGGGAGAATGATGACACACACAAGAAAAGCAGCGCACCTCGAAGTTCCACTTGATGCGAGTGAGGCCGAGCAGACCCGACTTGCTGTTCTTCAGGAAGACATAGACGGGGTGAGTGTCGTTGCCATTGACGTGAATCTTCTTCATGACCGGGAAGCTGACGCCATAGTTCTTCTGTTGGATCCGATCATGATAGATTGATAAGGATACTTTGAGAGTGAGCAATGTGACAACTACACCATCTACATCAAGTTGGACCTCACCTGGCAGAACTCCTGTATCTCTTCATCGCTGCCTGGCTCTTGTCCACCGAACTGATTGCAGGGGAAAGCTACAATCTCCAGCCCTGTATGCGACATTGGTCAGCACGATCACGATATAAACGCATATCACCGGAGGCTGCTTGAAGGAGAAGGTCAACAACCTTGGTCCTTGTACTTCTCGTAGAGCGCTTGTAGAGCCTTGTACTGAGGCGTAAAGCCGCACTTGGAGGCCACGTTCACAATGAGCACCACCTGCACGTCAAGAAAACATTACTTTTCATTTTCTTGCACAAGAATGATGGAAATAAATCATTCGTTCATTCATTTATTCATCCTCACGCGCTTGATGATAATTATATAGATTTAATATGAATTTAAAAAATAATTCGAGCAATTCAAATTAAATAGGGAATGAAATTATAAAGAGCATTAAGAAGTTTCAATTACTAACAGTACCTTGTCCTTCAATTGGGAGAAGTCGAAGGTGTTGCCCTTGTTGTCCTCGGCAGAGAGTTCATGCAGGGAGTGGACAGAGCTCATGTTGGTTTGATTGTCGTCGTTGTCAGTGGGGTCGCTGTTGGTGGTGGAGGTACTGAGGGTTCGGTGCTGCAGCTGCAATCGATCAGTGCTGCTGGCAGTCGCAGGGGTGGAGTTGCGGAACTTATGAAGATGATGGGATAAAGATGACGACGCTACTACTGCGTCGGCTACTTTATAAAGGTGGTATCGTGTAATGCTCCGACGCACACTTCTCGCAACCAAAGGGCTCTTCTCGGCGAGAACGCCTGCCGGCCTGTTGCCAGAAGAAGAGAAGGAGCAGCCGGCGAGACGTCGAGGAACACCTGCGTACCCGAAGCGTCGCATTGGAGGAAGGAAGCGAGGGCGTGGCAAATGGTGTGATGTTGCTGGCTGCGCTGGTTGAGTATGTGCGGACATATGCAGAGCTGAAAGTCGCAGGCTAAGGGCAACGTTTTGTTTCGCAAGACCGACGTGTGTCACGGTGGGACCACACCTCCTTGGGTGGACACAACAGGCCCAAACAACATGAAGGAAGAGCTCGCCACACTCGCCCAGCACGATTCTCACCCAACAAGGCCTGCATGTAGAGCAGAGGCCTGGATCAGCACCTTACGACTCCCTTCTCCGATCGTTCACTAATCAGCAGCCCATCATGTATGATTGCTTTCCTCCAAGTCACAGGCCAGCCTTGTAGATCCCTCGTCTCCCATTCCACTTGATGGCCCGTTGAGCAGCAGGTATAACCCCGCCCTCCACCTCGCCTGCTTTTGTTCTTCTCCATCCTTTGTTGGAAACTGAGGCTTAAAGCGGTACAACTAGGTAATCTCTAAATAAACGATACCGAGAGTCCTTTGGAGGAAGGAGGCCAACCATAACCATGCTATTGACCTTATGGTGGTGTACTAGTCGCGAGGTCAACATCTCTCGTATATGAGCTTTCATTTCGGTTGTACGGCATGTCGAGATTATCTTTCTGGTCAACCATACCCTATTGGGTGCGCTGCTTGGACAAGAGTACAGGGATCCCTACCTACAGGTTTGGCCTTCTTCTCTATACCTCAGGTCCAAGTAGCAACACAGGCAGATGGGTACATGTGACCTGCTGTTCTTTCTCTTCCTAGTGGCCATCTTCACCACAGTCAACATTCAACCTGTGTTGTCGTTATGTACTCGGGACAAGTACACCACAGCACAACTCCCCAAGGGTGCGGTGTTCCCCACAGACACCCTGTCGCCTGGCATTGTACCCTCGGGCAGACCCTTGACCACTGGCCACTGGAGTGAAGTCGCCCAGTACAGCCAGTACAGACCTGTCAAGATCACTCCACCGGCCAATCCGTCACAAACCAACTGCCCGCACTTGCGATCCAACTTGACCGACTGGCACAACCCGTCCACCTGGGGAGGTTCAGGAGTTCCAGTCAATGGCGCTGACGTTAGGATCCCAGCTTCGACCCAAGTGCTCATCTCGTCATGCTCCTTCAACTCCTCCTTCGTCTTTGGGACCATTACCATCCCGGCCAGTTCGGCGCTCATCTTCGGTGACGCACCGATCAGTATCCAGGCCAAGGGATTCAATGTACAGGGCTCGTTGCTCATCGGCTCGCCGACTTGCAGGCTTCGCAACAAGATCACCATCACTTTGTACGGCTCGCGAACGGCTCAGGCTCTTCCTGCTGATCCATCGGTGAAGGGCATCGCTGTGACCGGTCAGGTCGACATCCACGGCATGCAGTACTTCCCCACATGGTCGCGTCTGGCCATGACGGCCGAGATCGGCGATCAGTACATCTTCATCCAGGACATGGTCAACTGGCAGCCAGGCCAATCCATCTTCATCACGACAACTGAACTCAAGGACGCGCGGGACTGGCATCGTAACGAAGTCCGCACCATCGTCAAGGTCTTCAAGACGTCCCTCAACAACACCGTAGCGGCCATCCAACTTGACTCGCCGCTCAGTTACAAGCACTACGGCGGCCCCGAGTACCAGGCTGAAGTGGGCCTCCTCTCCCGCAACATCGTCGTGCAAGGTGACCCGATCAACTCCGATCCCACCGACACGGCCGATGCCATCTGCAACGACACCATGGCTGGCTTCTCCGCCACCTCACAGTCGACCTACCCTTGTCCGGACAAGTACCTGACCGGGTTCGGCGGCCACATCCAAGTGATCGGCAACGGCGCCAAGGGTCGCTTTTCCGGTGTGGAGCTCTACCGCATGGGCCAGACCAACGTGCTCGGTCGCTATCCTGTTCACTGGCATCTGGTCAACCAGACCACCCCGCAGGACAACTTCGCCATCGATTGCTCGGTACACAGCTCGTTCTTCCGATGTTACACCATCCACGGCACGCACGGCATGCTCTTGGCCCAGAACACGGCCTACAATGCCATCGGTAACTGCTTCTACCTGTCGGAGAACGGTGTGGAGGAGAACAACACGATTCAGTACAACCTGGCCGCTCATGTGCACATCATCGGCCGACTGCAGGACGCTTCGCTTGGTGGAGGCTTCTATGGCCAGACTCTTGACTTCTACACAAACAGCTCTTCATTGTTGATTCCAGCCGACATGTCAGCGGCGCCCTTCTACGTTACCAACATGTACAATACCATCGAGGGCAACGCTGCGAGCGGCGGGTGGACCGGCTTCTCCTTCCCGAGCCTTCCAGCTCCCATCGGCAACTTCAAGGACGTCAACAACTCGAACCCAGCAAACCGTCCCTTCAAGACGCCATTCCGAGGCAACACGGCCCACTCGTCGGGCTTCTGGTGGGGATCGGCGGCCGCGTTCTACTTTGGAGGTTTGATGACCTACAATGACAGCGCCAAGACGACGCTGCAGTACACAGAAGGCAGGTCGAGTATCGTCCACGACACGTGTTCCGACTCAACCGCGGGCACTCCTGCTGGAAACTCTGGCTGCTACGTTCTCAGCTCACGGCGCTGGCTCCAGATCGAGGACAACAAGGCCTTCCTTGCCAACCGTGGTCTGCAGTCATGGGGCGAACGATCGGAGATCACGCGGTTCGAAATCCATGACGTTGTGCTCTCGATGAACGTGTTTGGAGCGGTTTGGGTCAACCAGATGCTCATGGAATGCAGATCCAATCATCGGCCTACATGGTTCGCAGGTTGTCCTACTGCGCCTGCCATCTCTCAAACGCCAGCCTGGGGAAACTGCAACGTGCGCGACTTCTACTTCTTCACAACCCTTGGAGGCTTCCAGTGGTATGACGTGGGTCAAAGCCACATCGTCCAGAATTCGACATTCCGTAACTGCCGTAGCGACTGGTCGGGATGCATCTTCGGAGACACGCCGGGTGTCTGCAGAGGTGCTGCGGTCTTCACTTCGCTTACTCACTCCGATCAGTTCGTGCCACAGATCATGCAAACGACCTCGGGTATCCGCTACCAGAACTGCAGCAGCCCCATCTGGCGGACCTCTACCGCAATGAACAGTACATCTCCCGGAATCACTGTGTCCGGCCGCATGCAGAACTGGGTGGATGCGGACGGCACAGCTTCCGGATCGACAGTTAGGCAACCGACCATGCTTGGTTCCTCGTGGGCCAATGAGTGGTGGAAGATGAACAACAACTGTACACTCAGGGACGAGAGGTGGATCTGTCGGATGAGCACGCAAGACGGATACGGTGCGATCAAGCTCAGGGTCAATACGACACAAGAGGCTAAGATCGGCAAAACAATCTGCCTCAATCCGAACAAGGGCGGTAATCCTTGCCCTGTCGTCGGCAGGGCAACTCACTTCGGCCGGAACGAGACCACAGGCGTTGAAGTGGCAGTCATGGGTCAGTTGACGGGACCGATCATCAACAGCGCTGGAGGCTGGTTCATCCGCTACACCAACGGCACGCCCAAGCGGGTGAACATCACCGAGATTCAAGTGGACCCTGCCTATTCGCTCCTTCTTGCCTTTCCCTATCCCGCTGGAACCACCTTCAACATCACCTTCCAGGGCGCCTCGTGGTGCAGCACGACCTGGGCCACGTGTACGCATCCATTCAGCAGTGTCAGCTCGGTGGGTGCTGTCTACAATGGATCCGGCGATGTCTACTACTGGGACAATGCTGCACAAGTACTCTATCTGCGCGCCACCATGCAGGCTTCATACTGGTCGATGGTGAATGGAACCGCTCCCTGGACCTCCGTCCCCCCTGCATTCGACCAATTCACTCGAGGTGGACTGACGATCCCTGGTATCGATCTGGACCCGTTCATTGTGATCGCAGCCTCGTGTCCCACAGATCCCTGTGCCCCTCAACCGCAGGTGGCAGTGCCTCGCGCACTGCGCTAGGCGGCGTCTTAGCCATGTAAATACAAACCTTTGGCGTGGCCACGTCGTTAGACGAAACATATAGACAGATGTTGATTCGATCGCGGAGCTTCTGTGAGGTGATATGAATGATATACCACAGCTAACAACTAAAAGAGAACACAATGGCCAGACATGTGGTTTGACCTGGGTAGCCACTGGCGTGGCAGCGTGTAACTCCGATTGAAGTCGGTTCCCTGAAATAGAGAGTTAAAGCAGAGAGCAAAAGAAAAGATGGAAAGAGAGCAGCAGGACAGGGGAGGAGGGGAAGATCTGAGCCAAGCCAGCAGCCCCCAGCTAGGGGCAGCGGCGGTATTGCCGGCCGAGGTGTGGGAGGCCGTGCTGGGCTGGTTGCAGGACATACAAGACTTGTGCGCGTGTACAGAGACGTGCCGGGCTTGGGCCGACCTCGTCTGGCGCTCGCGACGCTCCCTCCTTCTCCGCTTCTCCTCGCCACCACAGTGCGTACTGCCCTTATTATTTTTATTTTTTATTCGTTCAATCAAATAAATCTACAACGAATAAATATACTACTATTTATTCTTTTTATTTGCTTTATTAGTTATGAGGCTTATGGGTGTGCTTCAGAGAGCAACAAAACGCGAGGCGACGGTTGGCCGCGCAACGGGAGGACACTGCCACAGCCGTGGTTGGCCGACGCACTTGTGGAAAGCTTGAACGGCTGGACATCAGGGGCCAGAGTGTGTGCCTGAGCGCACAAGGGATAGCAGCTCTGTTGGATGCGTGTCCGCGTCTTGCCGAGCTGCGACTTGGTCGATGTGACGGAAAGGAATTCACCACCGAAGCCATTCGTACACTGGCTAATCACCCGAACGGCGCAGCCTCCCGCTTGCGTGTCCTGACGTTGTGTGGGATGCGACGCTTAACCGACACCGCCATCACTGAGAACTTTGGCAAGTTTACTGGATTACGCGAGCTTTCCTTAGAGGCCTGCACACAGATCACTTCTGTAGGCCTCTCTTCGCTCGTTACATTGTGTCCTCAACTTGAGGTTATGTGTTTGAAGGTACCTAGCTCTTACTTCCAACATCCTTGACTTAATCGACTTACGTCGACTTCTACCTCGTCAACAGGGTTGTTATCGCCTCAAGGATGCAGGAGTTATAGAGGTTGTACGCAAATGCCTCAACTTGAGGAAGCTCAACCTAGAAGGTTTGAGTGTCATCACCGATGCCGCAGTGCAAACCCTTGCGCAGTGCCATCCTACTACATTGCAATCTCTCAACGTGTGGGGTACTTGGCTATCTACTCTCTCCCTCTAGCCATATTGTAACGAATCTGTACAGGGTGCCAGATTACAGACAAATCGATCGTTTCGATCCTACAGGCCTGCATCAACTTGAAGAAGCTCGTGCTCAAGTTCTGTTCAGGCATAACAGATAGCGCCACTTTTCAGCACCTGGTGCACACAGAAAAGCTTCGCTACCTCGATTTGCAAGGTTTGCCTTCAACACCAAGCTTCTGTGCTGATCGTAACATTGCTCTTTCTCAATAGGTCTTGCTGTAGACGACACAGCTCTTCAACACATTGGTAACAATGTTGCATCTAGCCTCTCTACGCTGGATGTCCGTGACTGCCCCAATATGTCTGCGGATGGCATGATCTACGCTATTTCGCGCTGCACACGCCTTGTTGTGCTGCGCCTGCGTAGCCCAGCTGTCAACGACGCATGTGTGATGACTGCTGCTAGCCATTTACCACGCTTGTATACCCTCGATCTGCAGAAGAGCATCAACGTTACATCAGTCGGAGTGCGCGCTCTGGCCAACAAGGAGGGCGAAGATAACGAGGAACCTGCCAGCTTGTGCCGCGAGAGCTTGAGGATTCTCAACGTGCTAGGTCTCCCGTTAGTGGAGAAGACTGACATTGAGTGGCTACTCACGAAGCTGCCCCAAGTGGAAGCGCGAACGGACTTTGACGTGCATCCGTACAAGCAGGACTTTGCTTCTCGTTCCTCAAGGACTAGCTGACTCAATAAAACTGCTGCGTCATGATAACCCAGAACGCCAAGTCGAGTGGAGAAGATCGGGTGGGTGTATGTTGATATACACGTACATGACACCTTGGTACACAACAACCAACAAGATGGGAACAAGATGATTGGGGGAGAAGAGGCAGCAGGTCAGCCAACATCAACAAAGACTTGGCACGCGCGTCTGCAGGCCTAGCGGAGTCTCGCGACAAGGGAGGCGCGAGGTGAAGCGAGTATGGGTAGATGAAGGAAAGAAGTGCGGTCGCATCGATCTACGCCTCCTTTTTGATTTTCTCCAATCGCGCAAGGATGGCGTCGAAGCCAGGTCGGGCATCGGGATCCTTCTCCCAGCAGTCCTCGATCAGTTTAGCGTAGTCGGCCGATGGGCAACCCTTTGGAATATCAGGAAGCTTTCCCTATTTATGACGAAGTTGAAAAGATGAATGAGTTCATCACTGAGCGACTTAGGACATGGGAGTAAGCGCCATACCTGATCGATAGCTCGCACGATTTGAAGCGGATGCATGCCAGAAAAGGGAGCCTCGTGAGTAAGTAACTCCCAAAGCACCATGCCAAAGCTGTAAACGTCGGCCTTATCGGTGTATGGCATAGATTGAAGCAAGATCTCGGGCGCACACCAGTTGAGCGAGCCAACCTTGGAGTTCAGAGTATTGCCAGTTATCGACACTTTGGACAAACCAAAGTCGGCAACCTTAACGACATATAATTTATGAGTTTGAAAAGTTGGACCCAAGAGCAGGAATAAAGGCGCACTTTGACGTGATAGTTTTCGTCAACGAGCAAGTTGAGCGATTTGAGATCTCTGTGGACGACCTTGGGCTTGGACTGATGCAAATAGTTCATGCCCTAGCAACCAAAATAAATCGATAAGAGACCACCCTTAGCGGAGATATGTTATGCGGCAGAGTCTACCTGAGCAGCGTTGCAAGCCATGGACACCTTTGTCTTCCATGGAAGCTGGCGGTCCCTGAGCACTTCGGCGAGATTGCCACGTTCCAAGAACTCAGTCAAGATACAGATGTGCGGAGGGGTCAAACACGCTCCCAAGAACAAAACTACCTGCGGGTGCCGCAGTTTACTGTAGAACGTAAAGACATTAGCGTAATGCAACAAAACTTACAACCAAGGAAGTATGAACCTCATTGTTTCAATCTCCTTAAGGAACTCTTGGTATGCACTTTCGTCCATCTCCTCTTGAATTAACTTTTTTACGGCCACTGTTGTGCCGCGCCACAATCCCTAAATTACAGCAGGACAGACAACAGCAGATAAGTTTGATCCAAATACAGATGAAAAGACAGAAGACACCGTACCTTGTAAACCACACCAAAGCCCCCTTGCCCGATTTTTTCCAGAATCTCAATCTCATCGAAATCGACTTCCCATGGGTACCGTTGCCGTGGGCCACCAGACGGAAGTATCACCTCCTATACAGGATGATCAGTAAAGGAATTATGTAAGATGTGAATTAGAAGTACCGCAGATGTTGTTGGCGACTGTGCCTGAGCTGAGGATTTCGCCTTGCCCTTCCCATCCTTCTTTTTCTTCTTTTTGTCTTTATCCTTCTTCTTATCCTTCTTCTCCCGCTTTTCCTTTGTCTCCTTTGGACTGTCTTTGAATTCAGGGGGCTTGGCATCGGTAGCCTGTTGTCGTGGGGAAGGCTGGCAAGTGGATGGGATCCAATCAGCATAATATACTCCGAGTTAGAGCGGCATCCAACTTACCACTGTATCAACGGCCCCATTAAGGGCTACTTCGCCGCCACCGGAACCCAGGGTGATTATTTCATCCGATGAAAGGGATTTATCCTTCTCTCGTTCCCTTTCTTGAATGAGTTTGTGTCGCATATGCTGAATTTCAGAACCACCACCGGTGACCAAGGCTGAGTCAACGGCAGGAACAGTCATTTTGATGGTACTAGTGGTATCAAAGGAAGCCTGCAGGAGCAAATGGTATATCAGAAACGGACATGTAATCAAGAAGCAAGGGATTCTTACCAACTCGAAATCGGCCGATGCGTAAACAATCAGAGAAAATGTGCCCTCTAGATTGGCGTCAAACAGGCATGGCACAATGTTGTAGATGCCTGCATCCATAGTGGCTTCAACTGTGACTGTTGACACGATCACTCTGTAAGCCGATAGTTAAGAAGTGCTTTAGCGGGCACATGTACCCTCTTCGTCCTTGCGGAAGATTGATTTCTGTACGATATCCTCCTTTCTAGCGTTATTTACGAGGCCGATCTCTGCACACGTCAGCGGATAAAAAAAATTTTAGATAGACCGCGATTGGAGGCCTAGATGACTTTGTGCAACCAATAATTTCACGGCCAGCAGATTCCGTACCCTTGGTTTGGATCACGTAGAAACCAATTGAGTTGTCCACATTCTCAGCCCCAGGCTGCTGGCAGAGGATCATGACCACGTCGCACTTGGATCTTAGACGCATGCTGAACTGCGGGTTGCTGAGCCAGCTTTTATAGTTGCGGCAGCCACCTGCGGTTTTACCTTTCACCCATTGGCCCTGAAAAAGGCGATGGGGTTAGCTGTTTTGTTGGTCTTTGCGCGAGGTGGAGATACATACATTCGCAACGGCCTTCCTCCAATCATCCGGGCAGGTCTTTAGTCGGACATCCGAGGGCGAGGTACTGGGCATAACTGAGAGGGAAAAGCTGTTCTCTGCCTTGGGATAGAAAGTGCAGGGTATGATCACGTATGGTAGATCGGAAGCTTTGAGTTCTAAGTCAGCCGATATTGTCTTCTTCTTCTCAAAAGCACCCTTGCCAACCAGATCCTCGGGCTTCATACTCAGGATCTTTTTGCCTGCATATAACAACTGCTATGAGAAACACGTCTTGCTTCGGGTTGGGCAAAGAGGAAGCAGTAACGAGGAGCTATTGAACACGAACCGTTACTCTTGGTTACGTAAAAACCAGCCGAAGGCATCGGTTCAGCATCACCTTGCTTGAGAGTGATGGTCGCAACAAGGTCCCTTGCTACCGAAAGCATGTATTGCGGATTGTTCCTCCACGTCCAATGGTTGATGCAACCACCAGCTGTGTCATCTTTCCAAGCGCCCTGAGTTACGTACACAGTTGAGTTACAACACAAGACAAAGTGGATAGCTATCACCCTACCTCTAATGTGAGATCCTTGACTTCTTGAAGTTTCTTTATCTTGATCGGATGATCCGTAAGGATGGTGAGAGTGAACTTGCTCTCCCAGTTAGGATCAAAAGTACACGGAATTACGACATACATGCTGTCTGGCCGCAGTACGCCATTCCAGTGAGCTGGACGGAAGGTAAGGAAAACATATATATAATTTAGTTTACAAACTCAGTACGTCCTACGTGGCAGGTAATACCCTCTCTTGTGCTTGCAAACTCAGACTTTGCCACAATGTCACTCGTGCTAATCTTAGGCACCTTGACAGAAGAGGAAGCTGTACACCAAAGTCGAAAGTAGCTGTGAGCATGATGGAGTGGCAAGACACATGAAAGATAAGCGCGTACTCGTCCGCGCAACATAGAAGCCAATGTGATCGAAGTCGGTGCGTTCGGTTTGTGTTAACAGAAGGTGGGTATTAGTGGGATCGGCAACCTGCAGCAAGAACTGCGGGTTGTTGGGACATGTAGCATGATTCTTACAACCACCGGCTGATTTACCGCTCCAGTCACCCTGTATAAGAACAACGTTCACGCGATCTTAGCTCACTACGCTATACCACGTGTGACACATTCAATAAAAGTCGGTCTGTACCTCAATCAGCACATGTTTCCACTCCTTGCTCGGGGACAGGGGCTCCAGAGTAAGAGCGTCAGCCCCTTCCGTCGTCAGGGTCATTGTAAACTGTTCATCATGAAAACAAAGCGAAGCTTGAGCCCAGCCTAACGCATGCTGCGGACCCAACAATGATTACAGGCGAAGAAGCGCTCATACCTTGCACTCGTGTTTCGGATGGAAGGTACAAGGAATGACCACGTACTGTACAGGAGACGCTTCGAGAGTCACATCATAGGACACTGCGTGGAAGGAATCGGGAGATTAGATTTAAATGATCCGCTATCCTATTGTGTCCGAGGAACCGAACCTGTCTTCAAATCTTCGAAAGGGGCCTTGGCTACGAGCTGATCGCGGGAGAGCGAGAGTTGACGCCGTCCACTCCCTGCCACAATAGATGAAATTATAAATAAAATCAATAAATAAAGAAATAGAATAAACTGGGTAGAAGATCAAAATCGAAATACTAATAAGTACGCCAGGACAAGAGGGGCGGAGGTACCATCGCTCTTGGCCACGTAGAAGCCGATGTGGTTCAAATTCTCCTCATTCTCGACCTCTTGGGTCAGCTTGATGGTAATGTTGATCTTCTCCTTCACCGTGAGGAAGATCTGGGGATTGAATCGCCATGTAGAGTGATTCAGGCAGCCTCCGGCGCTCTTGGCCCTCCATTCGCCCTGCATTGGTTACATGTGGACGAGTAGCGGCTCAGAAACAAATCGCTTTCATGGAGGATGGAGGAGGTGCAGGGAAGCCATCCCTACGCCCTCCCGCCCCATATGCTCCCAATATGTCCACCACCACCACGGTTGTGCCTCCTTTCCATACCTTGAACTTGAATGTCTTCATGTCGAGCGGGATGTAGGGAATGTGCGCCAATGTCAGTCGATCAGGAAGGAAGATGTAATATGATCCCTCCCCGAGTTCTTCTGTTTACAGTCCCCCTTGGTTCCTTCCTCCTCGATACCCCTTCCTCTTTGTCCTTCCTCCTGCGAAGCGTTCCCTTCTCGTCCCCTTGCTCACCTTGGACCAGCTGCGGGGCAAAGCAACACCGCCTTCTTAATATCACACAACCCACAGCGCCTTTCACCCGGAGAACGCAGAGAGGCGATGATGTTGTGGAGTAAGGAGGGAGGTCTGCTCTATGGGGAGCGCGAAATCCTCTCACGCACACTCTGCTACGGAGAGGGGGTCGTCCAGCTGTCCCGGTTTAGCGTGTGGCCAGTTCCCCGCCACACACGCGATAAGCACCTGCACACACGCCTGGCAAATTCCACCTTTTTGAATCGCGAAGAATGGACCAATTAAAATCAAACAAGCACGGTCGAACCAAGCCGCCAAAAAATGAGGCAGCAAGCGGGATTTCTTTCTTCTTCCTTTTTCTCCCTCTCTCTTCTGGTGCATCGTCCATCCCTCCGCGTGGCCAGCAACTGCGTAGGTCATGTCGATCAGGAACTGTACGTTACCACACGCCAACTCCTCCCACACCCCTGTCTGTGTTCTCCGCAATCTTCCTCCTCTCGTCCTTGACCCTTGATGTACCGGTGTAATCGCGGCAATTGATATACGCTTACCGGCCTTCTCTCTCTCTCTTTTCTAGACGGTAAGACTGTTAAGAGCCCTCGTCGCCCCTTCGAGAAGGAGCGTCTCGACCACGAGCTTAAGCTCATTGGCGAGTATGGCCTCAAGAACAAGAGGGAGGTGTGGCGTGTGCACTACGCTCTCTCTAAGATCCGTAAGACCGCCCGTAAGCTGCTGACGCTGCCCGAGAAGCACCCCAAGCGCATCTTCGAGGGTACCGCCCTGCTTCGCCGTCTCCACCGCCTGGCCGTGCTCGATGAGAGCAAGAACAAGCTCGATTACGTGCTGGCCCTCAAGATCAACGATTTCCTTGAGCGCCGTCTTCAGACCCAGGTGTTCAAGCTCGGTCTGGCCAAGTCCATCCACCACGCTCGTGTCCTCATCAGGCAGAGGCACATCCGCGTCGGCAAGCAGATCGTGAACATCCCTTCGTTCATGGTGCGCGTCGACAGCCAGAAGCACATCGACTTCGCTCTTACCTCGCCCTTCGGTGGCGGTCGTCCTGGCCGTAACAAGAGGAAGAGGGCTAAGGCCAAGGCTGAGAAGGAGGCTGGCGGCGAGGAGGGTGGTGAGGGTGAGGAGGAGATCTAAGTTATCATCATCGTCATCTCGGTCATCTTTTTCTCGAGAGAGAGCCGAACCATGTGCACAGGTTACCTTGCTGTTCCGCAACCGCTTGCTCCGCCATCTCGGGGAGGGTAAACAAATACAACAAAAAACAAATTCCAAAACTAAATGCGCA
>CDEZ01021123.1:0-13119 GCA_000826365.1 Acanthamoeba royreba
AGTTCACTTGCCCTTCATACCAATGAGCAGGTCCACGACTGCGGGATCAGCGAGAGTCGATGTATCTGGTAGAATGCACAAGAAGGAAGATCAGGTTGGAGAATGAAGAATGAAGAAGAATGAAGAAGAAGCAAGAGCACAAGGTTTACCTCCGAGCTGATCGGGCGTGGTCTGATCGACTGTGATCTTTCTCAAAATTCTTCTCATGATCTTGCCCGATCGAGTCTTCGGCAGGCCTGGGGCCCAGTGGATCTGATCAGGCGTGGCGATGGGTCCCAATACTTTCCTCACGTGGCCCTGGAGCTCCTGTCGTAGCTTGGGCGAGTACTCCACGTTCTACAAAGGTTTGCTGGTCAGGGAGGGTGCATCCAGCCTGCCTGTTATTGAGCAAGACGCACCTCTTTCAGGGTTACGAAAGCATAGATTCCTTCGCCCTTAATGTCATGCGGGAAAGGCACGACTGCTGCCTCAGCCACTGCGTTGTGGCTCACCAGAGCACTCTCCACCTCTGCGGTGCCGAGTCGGTGGCCGCTAACGTTCATTACGTCATCAATACGACCTGTTCAAATCAATGAATCAGTCCTGAACTGTGCTTTAACATAAATGAAGGGAGGGTACCAGTAAGCCAGTAGTAGCCGTCGTGATCACGTTTGCAGCCATCGCCAGTGAGGTAATACCCGGGGAACATCGAGAAGTCTGTTCAGGGCATAAAGAATGAGCAAGAACGATCTGAACCCAAATGACACAAAAGAGTAACGTACATGTTTGCTCAAAGCGAGCATGATCCTTATAAACAGTGCGCATGATGCCGGGCCACGGCCGCTTGATAACCAAGTAGCCAGCGCATGGGCCATCGAGCTCCTGGCCATTTTCCTTGAGCACGGCGGGCTGTACGCCAAAGAAGGGCCTCGTTGCCGATCCCGGCTTCGTTGGAGTGGCGCCAGGAAGCGGAGTAACCAGTATGCCTAAGCGGAAGCAAAGTCAATCAACACAAGCTCAAGAGAAAACGTTGAAATCACACTAACCTCCAGTCTCTGTCTGCCACCAAGTGTCAACAATCGCGCAGCGCGAGTCACCAACAACGCGGTGATACCACAGCCACGCCTCCGGATTGATTGGCTCGCCGACGCTGCCAAGGATGCGCAAGCTATCACGTTTGTGCTTCTTCACAGGGCCCTCACCCAAGCGCATGAGAGCTCTATTGAAATGGTATCATGAATTGAGGTGAGTGTCGTGCCATTCATCTCATCGCCTATGTAAGAGAGCAGTACCTGATCGCTGTGGGAGCGGTGTAGAACTGAGTGACCTTGTACTTCTCTACAATAGCCCAGAAGCGACCAGCGTCGGGCCATGTAGGAATGCCCTCGAAGAACACCGAAGTGGCCCCGTTGCAAAGGGGACCGTACATGATGTAGGAGTGACCAGTGACCCAGCCGAGATCCGCCGTGCAGTAGTAGACATCACCAGGATGATAGTCAAAAATGTACTTGTGAGTTGTGGCGGCATACACCATGTAACCGCCTGTTCATTGATATTTTCACTTTGATTGTTAGCTTGTTGGTTTGTTGAATGTGTCGTAGCACAAACTCACCGGTGGTGTGAAGCACTCCCTTGGGCCTGCCCGTGCTTCCGGAGGTGTAGAGCATGAAGAGGGGATCCTCCGCATCCATCCATTCCACAGGGCAATCATCGGAGGCAGAGCTCATCAAATCGTGATACCACACATCGCGATCAGGCTTCATGTGGACAGGCACGCGTTCGCCAATCCGTTGGTAGACAATGTGCTTGATCTATGCCCAATCAATGAGGTGAGACAAGAACCAAGATCAATCCAGAAGCCAGAAGAGAGGGTGTACCTGGAGACCGGTCTTAGCGCACAGATTGAGGGCCTCGTCAGCAGCTTGCTTGAGAAGAACAGGCTTGTTCCCACGATACACGGCATCAGCGGAGATCAGAATCTTCGCTTCCGAATCCAGCAGACGGTTGGCCAGTGCCTCGGCCGAGAATCCCGAGAAGACGACGGAATGGATGGCACCTACCATGAGCGCAAGTACATCACGATGCACGATGTCAATATCTAGATCACGCGATATAGTAGCAAGACGTTTTTGATGTGTACCGATGCGCGCGCAGGCCAAGAGGACAACAGGCAGCTCGACGACCATCGGCAGGTACACCGCCACGCGATCACCCTTCTTCACGCCGAGAGACTTCAGCACGTTGGCGAACTTGCAAATCTGTGTGTAGTCAACACAGCAGGAATGTATCAGTGAGCAAGTCCCATCATCATCAGCACTTCATCATCAACACCAAGTCCACTTTTTTTGATTTGTTACAAACAATTATGAAAACGAAAGTGGATGTTTGTGAAAATTCAAACAAATTCACATTCTTGACAAATATAGTAATAATCAATGCACCAAATTTAGCAAATTAAATAAAAGAATTCAAATAATGAATGGGAGTGCACCTCAGTGTGGAGCATGCTGTAGGTCCATGTCTTGTCCTCACCTTCATCATTACCTTCCCAGTAGAAAGCCACTTGGTCGCCCTTGCCAGCTTCCACATGCCTATTGTTTAAATATATTTTAAATAAAATGAGTAAACAAACCTTAAAATAAATGAAAAATTTTGCGTGTTTTAATAATAATAGTGATAACAATAAAAACAAAGAAATAAAAATGCGTGATTAAACTGTTATAGAAAAATAAAAATAAAATAAAACAAGATTTTACCGATCAACGGCATTGTAGCAAATGTTGGTCTTGCCGCCAATGAACCACTCGATCTTGATGGGTCCTTGCTTCACATCAAAATTATACGCACACACCTGCATAAATGCGACATAAAGGCAATTAATAATTGGTAAATTCAATGAAAAATGAAATAATCTCACTTTAATCTAATCTTGTATCTCAACCCAAAATTTGAATTATATTTGTTTAATTGGGTTTATATACCTTGTTCCATTTTTCTTTCCAATAGAAATCGCGTTCGGCAATTTCCGCCCAGAAGCCTTCAGGATCGGCAACGCTCCGTTCGTAAATGCGTGAGTACTCCTCAAAGGACTTGATGTGTGCGCGACTGGCGAGGTCGGCCGGAGGCTGGAAGACCTGCGCTTGCTTCAGTATCTCGAGATCGTTGTCCTCCATCTCTCTTCGCTTTCGCGATCGCGTGCGTGGTTCTTTGCAGCCTTTGGCACTCTGCTGTTGGCTGCAGCGGCTAAATAAAAAGAAATGAGAAGGAAAATATATTTTCCGTATCTCCGATCATCCGTGATTGGCGCAAAACTTCTCCATTGTACAACTGGGCCAGCTTTCATATCTGTTTGTTTACCTCTTGTAAGTATTGCCAAGTTGATAAAGACAGCTGCGTACATAAGTAAGGACACCCGTAACACTACTGCATGCTTTGGATAGCTGAGAGTGAACTAGGAATCTTTGGTATGATACAGTGAAAACTGCATTTTCTTCGAAGTCAGCAGTTTTGCCAGGAACGCCAATTTCCGCCTGTTAACCAATAAGACCGAAATTGCCATTCAGTCTATTCCTTCGTATTTTTTTACCGTTCGACGCCTACCACACGCCAACAACCGCTACCCGGTATCGGAGCAAGCCTGGCCGATTTTTTAGTGTCGAACTAACCTACTGTCTTTAGTTAGTACCTACTGTATATCGTATCTCCATAACAACATTCAAGAAGATGGCCGATATCGATCCGGAGAGCATGAAGGTTGATGAACTCAAGGCCGAGCTCAAGTCTCGCGGTCTCCCCACCTCTGGTCGTAAGGTAGGTCACTGTTAATAATTCATCTCAATTAGTATTCATTTTTTGTTCATCAAACCGTGTTTAATGAACAAAAAACTTAGTTTGAGGCCTGGAAGGAGGTCTCTTCCCGGCTCCCGTTTCTGTTCACTGAGATTCGTGTTGATTTTTTGGATAGGCCGATCTCGTCAAGCGGTTGCAAAAGGCCCTTGACGCAGATGACGAAGAAGATGGAGGTGCTGTTCCGGAAGCGAACAAGAAGAAGGCAACCGGCAAGAGGACGAGAAGTAAAGCGAAGGAAGAGTCCGCCGAAGAAGAAGAGGAAGAGGAGGACGATGATGAGGAGGACGACGATGAGGAAGACGAGCCGCCGGCCAAGAAGGCCAAGACAGGTACAC
Organism: Acanthamoeba royreba; assembly: GCA_000826365.1. Lineage (NCBI taxonomy): Eukaryota > Discosea > Longamoebia > Acanthamoebidae > Acanthamoeba > Acanthamoeba royreba. The sequence goes on from CDEZ01021123.1 coordinate 4,164, forward strand.
TGCTGGAGTTGGGTTCTGCTTGTTGTGTACGCCACCCACGCACTCATACCGAGTGAACCACCTACTTGCAGGCAAGGCCAAGGTTGATGACGTGTGCCCCATTTCCGGATCGGCTGAGGTGCATGAGGATTACGACTGCATGCTGAACCAGACCAACATTGGAAAAAACAACAACAAGTTCAGTACCCTGAAGTCTTACTTTTTGCTAAGGTGGTAAATTGACTCTTTCTGGACCCTCCTTCTTTGATCAGGTTCTACGTTCTCCAATTGTTGGAGAAGGGCGGTAGCTATTACGTGTGGACCAGGTGGGGTCGTGTCGGCGAGCGCGGTCAGTTCAAGAACATGGGTCCCATGGGTCTCGAGAAGGCCATTAAGGACTTCGAGAAAAAGGTGAGGATAACCAAAGTCCTTGCACCGACTGTCACTTGTCAGTCTCATAACTCCATTCGTGCGATTGCAGTTCAAGGACAAGACTGCCAACGAGTGGAAATCGAGGGGCAAGTTCAAGCCCAAGTCGGGCAAGTACACGGTACCGTGCATTTTCTTTTCAATTGTTAACGCCCCGGGGCGGAGGCGGTAGCACTAACTAATTTGTCGAACAGCTGATCGAAATGGATCACAATGACGAAGACGCCGAGGAGCTCGAGGCCGTCCTGAAGAAGACAATCAGGAATAAGGAGGGCAAGAAGATCCAGCCCAGCGCTTTGCCAAAGCCCACTCAGGACCTTATGTCGCTCATCTTCAACCACGACATGTTCCAGCAAGCCATGCAGAGCTTCAACATCGATACCAAGAAGATGCCTCTTGGTAAGATCAGCAAGAATCAGATCCAGCGCGGTTACGATGTTCTCGAAGAAATCGAGGGCGTTATCAAGGTGAATACGAGCGCCGTTTCCCTCCCTCCAGCTTATAGTCTGACTTTTTCTGGTGTTACAGGGCACCTCGAAAGGCGGCCTTGCTGATCTGTGGTCAACCTTCTACACGGTCATTCCGCATTCGTTCGGCCGTCAGCGTCCTCCAGTGTACACCGCTCTCTCTTTTGTTAGTGATGTGAGTTTGGATATACTCAAATGAGAATTGTCCACAACAGGCTTCGTGATCTGGAGAGCGTGCAGCAGAAGAAGGACATGTTGAACGTGCTCAACGATATCGAAATTGCGCAGACGCTCACGAAGCAGAAGGAGCAGGCCGAGGCCGAGAGCCAGGAAGAGGAAGCTCTCCCCAACCCTCTCGACGCCGACTACAACCTCCTCAACTGCAAGCTCGAACCGGTCGAGAAGAACTCCGAGGAGTACGAGAAGATCGAAACGTACCTGAAGAACACTCGCGGCTATTACAAGCTCGACATGATCGATGTCTTCCGCGTCGATCGTGGAGGTGAGGCCGATCGCTTCCAGGAACACGATGACATCACGCACCGCAAGCTTCTCTGGCACGGTACCAACGTGGCCGTCGTCGTCGCCATCCTCAAGACCGGTCTCCGCATCATGCCTCACAGTGGTGGTCGTGTTGGTCGCGGTATGTACTTCGCCTCCGAGAACGAGAAGTCTGCCGGCTACGTCGGCCGTGCTGGCAACATCGGCATCATGTTCCTCAACGAGGTCGCTCTTGGCAAGGAGCACACCATCACCCGCGACGATCCGTCTCTGCGTCAGGCTCCTGCAGTACGGCTTCCTCTCTCTTTTTCCATTCTCTGTGCTTTGTTTCTCATCAACATCGTTCGCCTTCTTGTTGTGCAGGGCTTCGACTCCATCGTCGCCAGAGGCCACCACGAGCCCGACCCGAAGGACGACACGACGCTCGAGTTCGACGGCAAGAAGGTCATCGTGCCTCAGGGCAAACCCATCACCATGCCCCAGTACTCAAGCTCGTCCTTCGCCCACTCCGAGTACCTCGTCTACAAGGAGTCCCAGTGCCGCATTCGCTACCTTCTTAAGCTCCGTTTCAACAACTGAGCTCTCTTCAACCCACTCGTTCCTCTTCCTCTTGGAGAATCGTTTGTTTTGCCAATACAGTCTGTACACCCTCGTTCAGTTGTTTTTTCGCACAAGGCGCAAGCTTACCCAAGAGCAATTGCGCTTGAATGAGTCTGGCGGAGCTTCCCTGTTACTCCTGTTGGTGCTATCTCGATTTTACAGGACGCCGTCTCCGCAGCACCTGTTCTCTCTGGGCGGTCGTAGCCTCCCTGATGTGGAAATAGGAATGTATATACGCGAGAGAAAGAAAGCCAACAGCAGTAGCGAGGGAGCTGAGGAAGCAGCAACGGGAGAAACAGCATAAGTGAGCGCTCACTTTTCGATTCTCCAGTAGCCGATGAGGTAGAGGGTTCGAATGTAGAAAATATCCTTGGCCATCTGAATTGTGGCGGTGAGAGGGTTGAGCGTGGAGCCGGCGATCTCCTGCCAGTTTACGGGAACCTGCAAGCACAAAGAGTTTGTTGATGTAAGATGGTATTTGGCAGCACAGCTACAATACAGCCTTAAAGCATACCTCCTCGATAGGCATGTTCATCTGCTGCGCAAGATAGAGTAACTCGACGTCAAATGCCCACCTCTCTGTAATGGTCCATTATCCCATATGAGAACCGCGTGTGTGTTTCCTTTATGATGGGAATAACAGGATAGAATGATACCGATGTGAAGGTTGGAGAAAAGCAGCTGTGCGCTCTTGCGAGTGAAGAGCTTGAATCCGCACTGGGTGTCCTTCACGTTAGCCACGCAGAACATTACCAGCAGGTGGAAGCCATGAGAAATGAGCTTCCTCAAGAAAGTCCTCTGAACAAGAAAGATCTGATAAGAAACCCATGTCTTGTAGCTTTAAGGCGCACCGCGTTTTCTCACCTGAGCCACGGCCTCATTCTTTTCCTGCATGTGGTAGCGAGAACCTACCGCAACGCCCAGCCCGTTCTTCTCAGCCTAAGGACGAATCCAACTGACGTTAGACCTGCAAGACACCATACAGTTAAGAGGGCTCACACGCACTTGAGTGAGGCGCTTCTCGAGCCGCTCGAGATCCGCAAACTTGGTGGCGCCATCGGCGTCAACCATCAGCGCGTACCTGCCTCTAGCCACCAGCATACCCTACACATTACAGACAGTATTTCCATAAGACAAGTGTCTTTCGTCGCCACTGCCAAGGTATTCCGAGCAGCGAGCAGATAAACGTAAAAGATCTCTCGAACGAGAAGACTAGTGAGGCGCGTACCCTGCGTACGGCGCCGCCTTTGCCCCTGTTCTTGGTGAGCTTCAACACACGGACGGTGTCGAGCTTGTGCTGCTTAGCGTAGTTGAGGGCCACGTCAGTCGTCCTGTCGCGCGATCCGTCGTCGACGACGATGATCTCGTAGGTGAAATCAGGATCATCGCTGCTGCGCTGCTGGAGGTAGGCGATCGTCTCATCCAACATCGTTGGCATTCGCTTTTCCTCATTATAGGCAGGGACCACCAGCGACAGATAGACGGCAGGATCTGCCGAGAGTGGCGGGAAGGGCTTCTTCTCGCCAGTACGAGCATCAACGTACATGTTCTCGTTCTTGTACCACAGTACGGTCCTCTCGGGCAGGAACCGGTAGAGGGTCACAGCAGCCGCCACCTACGTGCGTGTAGTGTCAAGAAAGAATGGATTAGATTAGATTCAAGACGTCCCATTAAGAAGACATGTCATGTGATCCATTCAGGGGCTTTGATGTGGCAAATGGGAAACCATTGGATCAATGGTTGCTCCAAGACAATCGATAAGCGAGATTCGTGTAGACGAATTTTGCATCTGAGATGTGCAAGTAGAAGGACAATGTACGTGTGCGTACCACAACAAGGGCGAGAGGCACCCATAGCGGGAGGGAGAACAGGAAGTCGAGCATCTTCTTCTTCTTCGGTTGTGTAGTACAAAGGAATGGAACTACGTGCGCGAGGTGGTCTCTGGTCCTCGTCACGTAGTGGCAAATCAAAAACACAGAATACCAAAGGCATTTTGGCCAAGAATACAAAGATACTTTCTTGTCGACGTGGCAGTCGACAGGAATTAGTTGAGTGCAGCGTCACGCTGAGCTGGCCAGGCACGCAGAGCTGTGAGAAATAAGGGAACCAGGGTCGCCCCTTGGGCTATGACAGCATTCGTTGTTGATCTCTTCTCTTATACCTCACTGATCGCAATGGGGTGAGTTGTATGTAGTAGCCAACAACTTTTCCAGGTGTCTCACTGACTCCTGAGAGGGATTGTGATGGTACGAATATCCACCTATAGAGATGTTCAGTTCAGGTCCCGGTTGGTACCGCGAATAGCCGAATTCATGCTGATCGATTTATCATCAATCATTGTGCTAGCCGCCTAAGCCTGTGCTTTACGAGGACAATCCATCTATTCTGTTGTTTTTGTGGAACCCGGTGAAGGTTCGGTCACAACTGTTTTGAGCTGTTCTCGTAGTGCCTTGTCAAGTTCTTCCTCTTCAGCTGACCGCTTAATGGGCACCGTCCTCCATTCATCCAGGTTCATTTTCTTTTTCATATCCTACTCGGACACCGCACACGTTAGAATGACCCATTCTCTGCGTGCAGAACTGGAGGTGTGCATGCTGCCACAAAATATGTACGATACCTCATAGGCAGCTTCGAGGTCGAAAGGCTGTTCCTGCTTCCTGCGCCACTCCTCTTGCTGCTGCCGACGGAGCTCCTCGTATTCTTGCTCCGAATAACTTGTGTTGTGCTGGTCTGCCACTTCGTTCCGGCCCTTCACAAATCGTGCCAGCCCCACTGAACCCAGCACCATGAAGGTCAATGCCGGGGCGCCATACTGCCAAAATACCTGCCCCTGCCGCCTCTTGCTCATCTTGTTCCTGTGCTTCCTCTGCCGACGGTTCCCGGAAATATCTCGGCGCTCTAGAATGCATACCTTAAATATCTTTACTGCAAAATTATTCGGATTCCAGGATGACATGGTAATTTCGGACGGAGTTTTTGATTGGACGAAAGACAAAACGGAGAACACCACGCGGCGAAGACAGCCACGAGTTCTTTTTTTTTTGTTCGGTTTGGATAAGGACACGGTTCTCGCCTTTGGGCTTGCTCCGGTGACCTTCCTTTGCACCTTTTGGAGAAGGTTGAAGAACGGTCGAAAAGAGGACAAGAAGAAGCGAGGCGTGGAAGAAGGGCAAGGAAAGGAGAAGGGAAGTGGTCCGTGGTGTGAACGGTTGTTTTTACCGTGTGCGCCGAAACCGCCTTTTTCAGTACCTCTCGATTGGCCATTGATCATCCGTGCGGACGATCCATTACTTCTTTTATTTATTAATCACCTACGCGTAGCGGCATCTGATCAGAGAGGGGCAACAGCATTCAACGTCGTCTCTCCACACATTCATCCCAACTTCGGCGCCTGTTGATAGAGAAGATCGTTCCTAGGAATGGATCCGCCCAACTCTGGGACTGGAAACGGTGGTGCAGGGGACTACTATGATCGAAACAACCCCTCACGACAAACAAGGACCTACAGCGTCCACAGCATTTTCAAAATCATCAAGGGACAGGATCAAGAAAAGGGAGATGAACTGGCCTCACGTACTACTCCCCATTCCCTCCCCATTTTCATGTTCATTTATTTTTCCATCTCCATTGCCTCTCATTTCCTTCGAACATGGGCTTCCATGTTTCCCTCATTACATTCCTCCATGTTTATTCCTCCTTCTCTCCATTTCCTTCACGAACATTAGCTCCATTCATGGTGCCTTTGTTATATGCTTGCAAATGATCTGCTGCTATTTGCATTCTAATAATGGATGATCTCTCTACGCATGATTTGTAGTACAAAAGTCGCTCTACGAGCTCAAGCGCGAGATCGCTCTCCAGAGCAAACGCAACTTCACCCTCGAAAGGGACATCAGAAACCTCGACAAGAAGATCGCCCTCCTCATCCGAAACAGAATTACTATCGAGGTGCGTGCTGCTCTTTGGAATGCTTCCATTTGTGGTGCCCTGGGGTCTAATCTTCATGTAACGCACCCTGCGTAGGAAATCATGGCGAACTCAGGGGATCTGTCCCTAATGAACAAGCAACAGGGCAAATTGCGAAGCAAGAAGGACCGCGAGGTACTTTGATCCCATTCCTCCTTATTCCCAATCCCTTTTGATCAAGATTTGGGGATCAAAATTCAGTCTTACTACATCACACCTCTCCCTCTTTCATCTATTCACCCATTCGCATCGATACCGCAGGCCTATGGAGAGCTCTTCTGGTTGTTGCAGAACGATACCAAATACATAGCCACCTTGGCCAGGCTGGTTAACTTGGGACAGATAGACAACCTCCTACAGACAGTCATGTTCACTCTCTACGGCAACCAGTACGACGAAATGGAAGAGCACCTTCTTCTCTCTATGTTCCGAGTACGTCCCCTTTTGTCTTCTACAGACGTGATTGTAAGAGTTGGAACATGACGGTCTGCTCTTTCAACAGAGCGTGCTTGACTATGAGTTCCAAGAAGCCACTGGCATCGGCTCTCTTCTGCGAGCCAACACAGCACTTACACGAATGATGACAACCTACACGAGGTACGCCACGGACTGCTTATAATCTCATTCGAAGCACAATCTAAGAACGAGTTCAGACGAGGACCCGGCCAACAGTATCTCAAGGCCACTCTTACGGGAGTCCTATCCGATCTCTGTTCGAAGTCTGACCTTGTGCTAGAAATCAATCCACTCAAGGTTAGCTGATGCTCCATTGCCCCGCTTGTCCTGTTTTACTTAAGTTGCCACTCATCAGGTTTATATGGAAATGATTAACGACTTCGAGATCAAGAGTGGCCAAAAGTCAGATCTCAACCGAAAGGTCACTGCTGAGGAAGCCGCACAGAATCCTGACGTTCAAAAGATTATCAAACCTCGTATGTCTATAGCACAGCTGTGCGATAGAAAGATGATGAAGCTCTTACTCTGGTTATGTGCGATCCATGCAGGCATTGAAAAGCTAGATCAAATTGCTGGTGAGTTCATCGGTGCTCTGCTAGCTTCCACAGATAATGTCCCCTATGGCATTCGCTGGATTTGTAAACAGATTCGCGAGCTCGTGAGAGTATGTACCGCTCGTTTCCGATGCAGGCAACCATTCAATAATCTTACTTGTGTTAATGTTACAGCAAAAGTTCCCTGAATCCACTCGCGAACAAGTGTGCAGTCTCATTGGAGGATTTTATTTGCTTCGGTTTATTAACCCCGCAATCGTCACTCCACAAGCGTTCATGCTTGTAGGCAACACGCTTTCTGCTAATACGAGGAGAAATCTCACGCTGGTAACTACCCCCACAATCATTATCCAGTTCTTTCCTACTTACAGTCAGCCTATCCACAGCTCGCAAAGATCCTCCAAAATCTAGCGAACAATATCAAGTTCGGTGGGGTCAAGGAGTTTTACATGGAGCCTCTCAACGTTTGTATAGACAAGAATAAGGATCGGCTTAACACCTTCCTGGAGGAACTCACGCGGGTAGAAAATCTTGAGCAACATCTTAACGTACGCCCAAAATTTCGTACACAGCTTCAGTCTCTTTCTCTAACTTTGCTTCGATTCTTTCACATGCAGTTGGACAAGTACCTTGCTCTCGAGCGAACCAACGAGAATATTATAAATATCTCTTTCAACGAAATGTACTTTATCCATGAGCTGCTTCTTCTGCACAAGGGCGAGTTGGTAAGTAAAGTACTTTCGTTTTACTATTGGTGGACATGCACTTATGTACCAATATTTCATAGTGCGCGGGGGACAAGGATCCATTGGCAGCCATTCTGGAGAAGTTGGGACCGGCGCCAGAGCAGCTTTTGAGGAAGGAGAATGCCAACATCGACCTTATTCTTTCGGATCGTTTCAGAGAAGAGGGTAGAGTGCTCCATTGTCGCTTTAGTTCGTTAGAATCGCAATATTCATCTTCATGTTCATCAGATTCCCAGTTTAGCGGAAAGCTTACGCCAGAGCAGATGTATGCCGAGACCAAGTTCTTGCTATTCACAATAATCAAGTCGCTCCCGGAGAATCAGGTCAACAGCAAAGAGTGCTCCACTGTTGAGAGCACTCTCAACGCAGCCTGGAAGTACGCCAAGGAATACAGTGATAAGGTATGATTACTCTCAACCACGGTGTATGTACTAGAGTTACTGAGGCACTTTTGCGCCATAATAGAACCTTCAGGAGAAAATCAAGAGAATTCAGAAGAACTGCCAGGATTTGGTCAAGGTCGGTTACCTGAAGGAGAACGACAACTATGCGCAGTTGAGAAAGGATGCAGTGCAGGTACAAGCAATCGCCACAAGAGTTATAAGATCTTGGCTAAGTATGCCGTTGCGTTTGTTCTAGGAACTCTATAACTACGAAGAGCAGATCAAGAAGACGCGAGTTCTTCTTGAGCGCTTGGGCTCCGTGTTAACAAGTGTGAGCAATCATCAGAAGTTCCTTGAAGACCAATACCGTACGTGCTACGCTTTGTCTGGTTAGGTTCTAGTGTCTCACATTAGTCGATAAAAACGCAGAGGCCTACAAGACGTACTTGGAGGATGTAACCAGCAAATGTAGCGCACAAGGCGGCCGTTCGAGACATTCGAACGGATCGGAGAAGCCACAGAAGACAGTTGGTCCGTTCAAGTACACGTACAATCAGCTCGAAAAAGATGGCATCATCAAGGAATCCGAAGTGCCCAAGGACAGGTAAATTTGCTTCGATCCTGTAACAGCTATGGGCGTGCTGATCCATCCTTTCAATTGTCAGGCGGAACCATATCGTGTTCTATTTTTCCTCGAATCAGCCGGGCGTGTACACAGTTTCGGTGAGCTGGCGTTCTAAGAAGATATACACTCTCGAGCTCGAACTTGCCGATCTATTGGAAAGGCGGCAGGAGAATAGGATCGACTACGAGACGAACTACCTCAAGCTTGACGTCAATCTTCTTCTACACTTGCTCAATAAGCACTTTGTTTC